>PVHX01022159.1:0-28246 GCA_004024805.1 Geosciurus inauris | reverse complement strand
ACCAAAATACAAAACATTTAGCAAGAATTTGCAAACCCTTTTCCATGACAATATTTTCAACTACTTATTTTTCTATAACTTGCATATATTTATATATGTATATAAATATATAAATATAGAAACCTGGGATAATAAAATATGATAAGTAAATAATAATAAAATCTGAGATAATAAATATAAAAATATATCTATATTTTTGCTACTTTTCTGAGAAAATTGAGCAATGACTCATAAATAAAAATTGTGTTATTGAACTCTGCACATATTCAAAGAAAGGTATTATAATATTACTTTAGTTAATACAAATATTAAATCAACAAAGTATTCCAAGACCATATTCTTAGATTTAACCCAAAGGATTTTGAAGGATGCTTCTTAACTAGAGTTACTAGATTTGGCAAAAGAGCATACAGGATACCTAGCTAAACTGGAATTTCAAATAAGTACAAGTAAACTTTTAGTATAACTATGGCTCATGTAATATTTAAAATATTTTCAAAAATGTTTTTTACCTGAAATCTAAATTTAGCTGGGCATCCTATGAATATTCTGTGAGTATACAACAAATGTGGAAAAACAATGGTAAGTTACTTTTAATCATATTTAAAAGATTACTTAAGCTGGGCGTGGTGGCACACACCTGTAATCTCAGCACTTTCAGAGGATGAAACAGGAGAATCGCGAGTTCAAAGCCAGCCTCAGGAACAGTGAGGCACTAAGCAACTCAGTGAGACCCTGTCTGTAAGTAAAACACAAAATAGGCCTGGGGATGTGGCTCAGGGTCAGGTACCCTTGAGTTCAATCCCTGGTATCAAAAAGAAATTACTTAAAATAGCCTCTCTATATGCACAGTAGGTATATATTGTATGAATAAATTATGATATTACTTATATACAATACACATCCTAACATTATATACTCTATTTTTGTGGTTGGAAGAAGAAGAAATACTTTCATAAAAAAATCTTTAATTTAATTTTCATGCCTTGATAAAAATTCACTTTTCAACTTATCTGGTTGGATTATCTCTCATGCCTATTCCTATCAGAAAAATGACTTACATTATCTGGGGATATATGGTGTTATTTTAACAAAAGCATATTAACTAATATTCATTGGTTCTAGTGTTTCTTGTATTTATGTAGGCTAGACAACACAGAAAAATTGCTAAATGTGCTGCTTTATATTTTTTGATATCTCCTACCTCAGATCATATTGGAAAAATGTTTTTATAAATACATTCAGTCATTCTGATCATCTTAATTCCAACAAATAAATTATTATTAATTTTGTAAATAATTCTACTGATTCAAAGATGATAGGAAAGACTAAGTTTATTTTTGATAAGTCATGAATTGTACTTGATATTTGTACTTACTTCATTGCTTTTATTGTGACAAGGATTCACATTTCAAGAAAAGACTAATTTTGACTTTTTATCATTGAATGTTAACAAGTTGCAGGGGAGATTTTAGAGCTTTTGCACAATAAAATCTGTTTAGGTACAAGTGACAGTATATTCCTATACTATTATTAACAAAGTCATTAAAAGTAAAATTACATCTAAAGAATTCTAGACATAAAAGCTATGTCTATGCCTTTGTATTTATCCCTAAAGTGTTTCAACATCAACCAAGTATATATATTTTCCCAAAATTTGGTTCATCTATCAAGATCACAGAGTAATCATTATATAATTGAAATAGATAATTTTTAAATTAGGTACTTCTTGATATTGTGTGAGGGTTTTTAAATTATAACATGAAAATCACTCATTAAGACTATTTAAATGTTTTATCAAATCCATTTAAGACATAGTTAATAAACTGTTTTACTACACCCTTTGAAAATATGCTTTATACACCAATGACTGCACATTTATATATTATTATAGCTTTATGGTAATGCATGCAATATGTATATGTATAATATATATTTCAAAATACAAATTGCCCTTATAATATCATAACTCTAGGAAAAATATAAATAATTCAGTTTTTAATATTTGACTATTATATTTATTCCCTTATAGTCTTGCCAATTATTTATAAAGTTCTAGAGTTAGTAAAATATAATTGAAATCTATTTCATGTCTCTGAGGACATTTTTAATATTATACCATCTAGAAAATTTTATTACATTCCAATAATAATATTCTAAAAAATATGAACATAACTAATACAATACATGAATATTTAGCAAATACTATAACAATGCCTTATATTCCTACCATTCAAATTAGTGATTGGATATCATACACCTCTATGCATACATGCATATGTGTCCACAATTAATTTATATTTTATAGTTAATATATATGATTACCATGAGGTTCTTAATGTATGTGTTATGTACATTTTAAATGTTAACTGCACATATTATCAAATGCAATAATAATTTAGTCTCATCTAAAAACAAACTTTTTCACAGATAATTTAAATAATTTTCAATTAAGATAATTGTAATTTATCAAAATTTATTCATTATTTATACAGGCATATGATTATGAATACATCTAAGTAGGTATGACTATTGCATTTATTTATATAGGAGTGTGAGTATAAATAATAGGTAGGTATGGATATTTTAAATACATGGTAATGGCTATACAATAAAATAGGCAAACTCCATGTCATGTTTTTATTAGTAGATCATCATATCATGCAGCATAAACTTAAAATGAAAAATTCTTTGAAACAACAATTTAGTATTTTAAATTAAGGAAAATATCTAGTCAAATTGACAAATAGAAGTAATGTATGCTACAATTTTGTCAGACATCTGAAATAAAAATATATTGAATCATAGTCACTTTAATTTTGATAAAGAAAATTATTTCAAATGTGTAATAATTTTAGGTTTCATTGTGCCCCTATCAAAGGCAACATTACAGAAATGTATTCCTGAGAAATGTACATTATCTGGCATTTCTACATCATAGTTTAGATGCTTTGTGTTATAAAAGTGCATTTGTATATATTATTTGCTTACTTGAATCCTTATTATCATAAGTAACTTCTTGCAAGTTAGTTTCTGTTTAATATTTCAAACATATTTTGCCAGTTATAAAGGTAAATAATTTGGTCCTACATATATAGAAGGTTACATGTGCTAAATATCAGTAGTATACATTGTAATATGACAAAATAAGCAATAATAAATACCTAAGATAGACATAATTCTGACAATATAAAATATATAAACAAATGTCACTAATCAGTATATAATTGAAGAGTTTGTCCAAAAATTACTGTATACTTCCCCAGATATTCTACAAATTTCCCTTCTGGAGATATCAATTAGTTTCCATCAGTGTATGATACATGCAGTCACAAACTTCAAGATATTGGAATGATGAGTTGAGATAAAGAACTGCACATCAGGTTAGACTAAAGATACTGATATAATTTAACTGTGACATTTATTTGTTTCTTTTTCATACAGATAATAACTAAACACTTGGAGTAGGCTGATTCTTTAGTTATGTTCTGAAAATATTTGTAGGAATTTGAGAGGAAGAATGAGTTATTAAGTGAATATAGTTATAATTTAAATTGTATTTAGACTAGAGGTATATTGTCTCATCTTAGTCATAACTCTACACAAGCATGGTAGAAATCAACTTTCTCAATAGTAAGTAAATATTTTGATAATGAACTTATGATAATATATTATTCCATAAACCATAATCTAAGATGAAAGAAGGAAATGAAAAAGACTATGAAATGTTGTTCTTCCATCTGTGTTCAATGAATCAAATTGCACTCTGTTATCATGTAAGCCTAAATAGAACAAATAAATAAATTAAATATGAAAAAAGACTATGAAGTCTATTTTTGCACATGAACTTACTGTCAATGATTTATATATTTCCTTCAACTTACAAAATCATTAAAAATTAAAAACAAACTGAAAAATGTTAAGATGGTTCGGCAAAAGCAGAGGTGGAAGTGTAAAATTTAATTTATAACTAAAGAGAAATAAAATGATACCTGTGATACTAGTTACTTAGAATGGTATAGATAACATAGTTTAGGCAAATTAGCTATGATTCTTTCAAATTATGCATTAATTATTTGCATATTTATATATCATAATGCAATCTTACAAAATTACTTTCCACATGCATATGTCCAAATTTAACTAAGTAAATTTATATGTATAAACATAGAAACACACACATATATATGGAGATATATATACGTTCTGTTTAATTACTTGTAAATAGATACTTGGTCAAACTAAATAAAATTATAAACTGATGAAAAACTGTATCCGACTTTCTTATATTTTAAGCAATCTGGAATAATTAACATGTAAACTACAAAAAAAATTTAGTCATATTAGAGGCATTGCCATATACTTAAAGATGTTTTTATTGATACCTTCCCAATTTTGAAGTTGATATTCATATTAGCTGCTGAACTAAATTTCTAAGGGTTAAGAGAAATAACTAGCAACTAAATATAGAAAACCTGCTTATCAGGGTAACTAATATAATGGACAAACACAAACTTTTGTAAATTTATAAGCAATCACTGAAATCATATAAACAACTATTTAGCCCAGTAGTTGGTACATTTAATCATTTCATGTCTGTACACTTGACATGGGAGAGAACAATCATATCAATTGCATCAGATGGTAATAAAATTGAAGAGCATTTCAATAACTGAAAATTAACTGAAGGGTTTGCTGTATTAGTTTGAGAGAATGAATTAATGCTCTCCCGTGTTCTAAATATATTCCATGCATGAGCTGGGGAGAATATAAGTGGATTATAAAAGCATAATTTGAATTTTGGCTAAGGATTTTCATATTCCTTCTCTATGACACCCCAATAACTACCTTAATTAACTTGGCACTTGGTTATTATCAGGCTGAGCAAATGCAATATAATGAAAACATTTTATATTTATAGATCTTGATAAATTGATTATAAATCATCATAGCAAGTAGCTTCTGCATACATAAAGAAAACTTAAAGATTTATTTCCAAAATAACTTGTAGAAGAATTAATCTTATCACCTTTTGTCAATTTCATTGAAACTTGTACTGTTTCTGAAAAAGAAACCTCTTCATATTCAACATAACAGGACAGTTAAAAGCATTGGAAATTTGCTTCCCAGGGCATGACAAAAATGCTTTTAGCACCTAAGAGTGAATCTCTTTTCAAAAAACAAAAAGCTATTTATGTTAAATTTCCACATTATGATGTAAATAATTTAGAAGTTATTACTCTACTAAGAAGTTGTTATCAATTGCAGTTTGCAGTATGGAAAATATTTTATGCAATCAAAATACTACAATTATATCAGGAAAAGACACTTAACATCTTAAATAAGACATAAATTATACTCAATCTCATTAAAAACTACCTTATTTTGCATAAACATGAATTTAAACTGTAGTTTTTCCTTTGGAATATGGAATGCTCAATTTTAAATAAGATAATCCTCATAAAAGAAGATCAATTTTATTCTTCCAATGATGTCTGCTATTCTATTTTTTTCATAATTTTTTTAAAATTTTTTTAGTTGTAGATGGACACAATATCTTTATTTATTTTTATGTGGTGCTGAAGATCGAACCCAGTGCCTTGCGCATGCGAGGCAAGCGCTCTACCACTGAGCCACAATCCCAGCCCCCTATTCTATTTTTAAGCACATGCTTAAAATGAAGGAAAACCTACTTGATTTCCTTTTATATTACAATCCTAAAGATATTTACCTTACTCCCTTATTATGTTCTATTTATATTATTTCTAAGACACTATCAAGATTTAAAAACAAAATAGGTATTTGTAGAATACAGTTGTATCTGTAACTGAATACATTTAAAGGATTTTGATGAAAGTATCTTTTAATTTTTAAATACACAATAATTTCAGAGTTCCTTTTTGACTAGAGGTTTAAATATATATCACCATTATAACATAAATGTTGCATAAGGTTTCAACATATTTTGAATAATTACCATTTTAGATATCAAGGATGAATTTGTCAATTTTACTTTATAACAGATCATTCAATCAATGCCAGGTCAGGTTTCTTCCTTTAATTCCAATTTCCTTAAATGAAATGGTAGCTTTTTTTCTTTGTTTTCACAATAATTGCAGACACCTTAAAGATCCACTAGTCTAGTCATTAGTGCACAATAGGAAATCAAAACCAAGAAAAGTTAAATGAACTGTCCATGTTTACAGAGCTGATTAGTTATGGGGACATATTTAGAACCCAGTTCTTATTCCCAATTCAGTGTTTTTCTACCCTGTTTTGTTTTTTGTAGAGTAATAAAAACAATATACATTGTGTTATATTCTCCATTAAAAACATTTGATTCACATTTTGAAAATGAAGAATGATTTTTAGAATTCATATTAGAATACTATATTCAAAATAGCATCATAACTTACATTCCAAGCTTTTTGGAAAATAAGATGAATTAATTCTCTAAATTCTTTAACTTCTTTTTTTAATAATTACACTCAACTTTCTTATTTTCAATTATTCAATAAGAGAATATATAACAATTAAGATGCAAATAAAATAGTATAATATATAATCTGCTGAAAAATTCATAAAATTCAGTCTTGAAATTGGTAGTCACCATTCAATCAAGCAACCTATTGCTTCTCTGACCAATCTAAGCCAAAACTGGCTATTTCCCAGTTGTATCTGCCAGTGCTCTGCTGTTCATGTCCACCGTGTATGAAAGAAGTTTATATTGATAACTGCTCTTAACTCTCATAAAATCAATAAATATGACAGGGAAACTTCAAATTTATAATTTACAATAAGAAGTTTAATATTGAAGCTGGGTGCGGTGGCGCAAGCCTGTAATCCCAGAATTTAAGGAGGCTGAGACAGGAGAATCATGAGTTCAAAGGCAGACTCAGCAACTGTGAGGCACTAAGCAACTCAGTGAGACCCTGTCTCTACATAAAACACAAAATAGGGCTGGGGATGTGGCTCAGTGGTCGAGTGCCCCTGAGTTCAATCTCCAGTACTAAAAAAAGAAAAAAAGAAGTTTAATATTGAGATGACTTAAATTTAAGCTTTAATTCTAATGTTATTACATAGTACCCATAATTATTAAAGTGTTGAGGATAATTTATTCCTTTCTTTTTTATTTTGGCAGTGCTGGGGATTGAACCCATGGTCTTCAACATGATAAGTACATGTTCCATCACTGAGCTATATACCTGCTTTGATGATGAATTTTAGGTCATATTTCAGACACTTATTAGCATTTAAGAACTTATCTAGGGGCTGGGATTATGGCGCAGTGGTAGCGTGCTCGCCTAGCACGCATAAGGCACTGGGTTCGATCCTCAGCACCACATAAAAATAAAATAAAGATATTCTGTCACCTACAACTAAAAAATAAACATTAAAAAAAAAAGAACTTATCTACATATATACAGTCGAGTTTAATTTGAAGATTAAATTTAGTACATTATTCACATGACATCAAAATGCATTTGACCAAGATTTTTATTGTTTTGTTGTTCATTTGTTTGATATCAAGGTTTCCAAATATTTTTTTAACCTAGTTGATTTATATTGGTCTCATTACATATTGACCATGTTATAATGATCATCAAGGCCATTAAAGTACTTTTGCATACAGTGAAGCATTATAATTTTGTAATGTTTTCTTTTTATATGATGTTCAGTTATGGAAAAATATATTACATACAATTTTATTACATATTATTATAATATCAAATATCATATTGATGATTTCCACCAAATATATACCTTAATGCTGATTTAATATTTAGTTACTAAATACAATTTTGTTTTATTTATTTTTAGTTTATGAAGTAAATTTTAACTTACTAAAATGTGAACTATAGAAATTTATAATTTAATGGATAATTACAGCTAAGTTTGTGTACATTATAGAAAGCCATAAATTAAAACTAAACATACATTGCTCTTTATAATATGTAAATAGAAATTTTAAGTTTCAGATGAAACTCCATAGGAGCAAGTGGGAGCTAATTTATTTATAACACTGATTCTGCACATCACTCATCATATGTGCCTAGGAATAAAAAGCTGAATTTTTGCTTTATAAAACTTTAACTATACCATAAATCTGGAAAATGTGAGGCAACTTATACAAGTTCTAAAATTTTTTCAAGGATATTCTTTATTATCTCTATTATTCCATTAAAATGTGAATTTTAAAAAGGCCTTCAAAGGAATATTATCTACCTGTTTATTATTTTTTATCTGTTCTTATTTACCATCTAATCTGCATTCTCCCCAAAATACCCTTTATATGTTTATAGTTAATTTATTACAGCCCAATGCTTCTACTGAATCATTCACAAAAATGAATCTGACATGCAAAGATGGATTTTGATTCTTATTTTTATTTTTTTAGTAGTAGATGGACACAATACCCTTATTTTATTTATTTATTTTATGTGGTGCTGAGGATCAAACCCAGGGTCTCACACTTGCCAGGCAAGTGCTCTACCATTGAGCTACAACCACAGTCCCCAGATTTTGATTCTTACAGGGAGTAATTTTTCATAGCTATGAGTAGCTTCGTACCAACCAGCCTGTTTAAAAGTTGGAAGACTGTGAAAATGTTATGCTGGAATACTCTGGGTAGGGACAATTAGAAAATTTGACAGAAATGAAATTAATAGGTTGCAGTTTGAATTTGAATACATTTAAAAAAATTCTCCCCTCTACACCACCTACTATGAGTTTGTAATGATCATTAATGTCACTGAATTAATTTCGCATACACTGAAGAATTATAGCCTTGTAATGGCACCTCAAAGGAACAACTTGATTGACAGTGAATCATTTAGCTGTTCAAAAATACCATTGATTCACAGGGAGTTACAGGCTATTAATCAATAGACTAACACAGTCAAATGATACATCTTTTCTCTCTTGATATACTATCTATAATTGCATTTCATAAAATATGTATTAATTTAAATCTAAGAAATGGCAATTATGTCTATCAACTAAGTTTTCTAAGAAAGTATGTGCATAAGAATATATACATGTATACTACTGTGATGAAAACATTTTCATTGCATATTGCAAAGAGCAAACTTTAAACTCCGTTATTGAAAAACAAGAGTACATATATAGCAGTTCATTGATGAGCTATGGTTCCTGAAAAACTTTAGTGATTACCACTAGAGTTAAACTGATGTGAAGCATGTGAAACACCACAGTATATTCCAATGAATATTAAGTTTGAAATAATAATTTACTGAAGAGAAATCAAAATTCAATGAAATGCATACAATGGAAGAGAGACTTCAAAAATCTACATTTAAAAGCATAGTTAACGACATTGGAAGAGCTCATGGTATAATGTTAAGTAAAAAGAAGTGAATATATAGTGAATACTATATTTCCCTGATGTTTCAAATCCAACCTTCCCCCACAAAAAGTACATTCTGTTACAAAAATATTTGAATAAATCAGTATCACAGCAACATTTTAACAGTAGTTTTGTTTAAATGATTTTTATTTTCAATGTTTTCTACCTGCTTAATATTTCTACAGTATTACCAATGAACATGCATTAAAGCATTAAACAAATAAATCAAAATTCAGTACATATTTGTGTATGTAGAGATGTGGCACAATATTCAACATGTAGTTGGCCCTCAATAAAAGATTAATAGCATTTATTAAGAATCAACTAAATGTCAAACACAGTGTCTGGAACATTTCATTTAATCATTACAATAACCCTGTAAAGTAAGTTTCTTTTTTTAATATATGGGATGAGAAAACTGAAATTCAGAAAGTTAAATAAATATTGAAGGCCAAATGGCTTATTAAATGATAGAAACAGTAACTAAATTTCATTGCCTATGAGTCAAAATACTATACATTGCATTTTAGCACAATGATGCCTCAATGATTACTAAATCAATTGTACTAGGATCATACAACATTTCACTCTTTCCTTTAAAATTAAAGATCAATATTGAACCTGGAAGAACAATTTTAACTAGTGAAAATTCCCTGAGTAAAGTTGAGTAGAGAGTTGAAATACTATTTTTACTATCTTCCAGTATGAGAGAGAATGTGAGTAAATCACTGAAAATTGAAAGCAATTTTAATTTTTAAACCTTCTTTTTTAGATTGGGAGCTTATAAATTGATAACCAGCCCTAACATGTATAAAGATGTAAAATAACCTGTCCTATATCTCCAGTTATCTCTGAAGATTTTAATACTTATTCTTTCTAAGTTTTATTATAAAATATATTGCAAAATTACAATTTTAAAGTTTGCATATTTCCAATATCATAGCAAAATCATGCTGGCAGTAATAAAATCATACCCAAAGATTCTATGTACTTAAACATACCATTTAAACAGTTTAATAGTCCTTTAGAATCAATATGTCACTCAAAAAGGCAGAGTTTTTTCCTGGAGCTCATATATGGCTTACTTCATCATTTCTCATATACAGGTCTTAGCCTTAGTGAAGGTTGGTTCCAAAATCTGACTTTAAAACACCATAGTGTAATTTTAATCATTTAAAAAACATCATTGAAATTTATAAAATACTCTACATGGCATTATAGGAAACCTTAGAAAATCCAGTATCAGTAGGGTGTAGTAACTCAAGAAAATGTTGAAATTACATTTTTTAAATGGCAAAAGGGGAATACTTAATGCTAACAGAAACTGAATGCTCAGTTGCCTTAAAAATACTTACTTTAAAAATATGAAACAATAAAGTGAAAGTAGTTGATTTATATTTTTATGCAGTTGAAATGTAGGCACATTTTGGAGGTAATAAATAAAGTGTCATCAAAGCATCAGTTTTACCATAATCTTCTGAGTAACAATGTATGATGTGTAGAAAACATTCATTCAGGTTTTACTTCAGAACTTATATTTATTTATTATGCTTAATTCTTCAAAATGTTCTTAGACAGATGTGGATGCATATGTTTGCTTAAATAATTATTCATGTGTAATTATATTTTGCATTTCTTTCTGCATTAATAATAATTCTAAAAGAGGTCAAGCTAACTCACTTTTTTCCATGAAATATTGATAAAACAAATTCATTGGTCATGCTTTGGTATCAATATTTAGTCCTTGGCTATTGTTAAAATATATTTTACTTCACTTTCTAATGTGTAAATGATCCTTTCACTTTTAGTCTGTGGATGCCTTTTCCTGTGAGATGAGTCTCTTGAAGACCGCATATTGTTGGGTCTTTTTTTAAAATCCAGTCTGTCAATCTATGTCTTTTAAATGGTGAATTTAGGCCATTTACATTCAGGGTTATTATTGAAATATGATTTGTAATTCCGGTTATTTTGGTTTTTTTCTGGATTTTACCTTGAGTTGTTTTCTCTTTTGAATGGTTTTCCCTTTAGTGTAGTTCCTCTCTTTGAAACTTTCATTGTTGGTTATCATTTCCTCCTCATGGAATGTTTATAAGGTTTTAACCAGGGTAGTTCTACATCCAAGAAGGCCTTGAATGCCAGGCTAAATTTGAATAATCAGATGTAAATAATGCAAGAAATTTGATTCTAATTAAAGGAGGGTAGCATGCATAAAATACGGCATACAATAGTTGTGCTCATTTGTCAATGCATAACAAACTTTGAGAAATATGAAAAATGTCCTTGCTTATCAACAACTAAAAATACAACACTTAAAAGTAATGCTACATTTTGAGGGGCTCTCAGGTTCTTAGACTAGTTGATTCAGTCTCCTTTGTTAATGGAGTTACTTTGATGAAAATGTGGAGAAGAATTAGGGTAGTTGATGTTTAAGAAATATTCTACCTTTAATACAGATTGATCTACAATTGTAGGACTCTTCCTTGATTCTTTAACAGTAAATTTCCTTGCTTTTACATTGGGTTTGAATGTATTCTGGATCAAGAAAAACTTCTTTCTACCACAGCAGAATGAGACAATGAATTTATCAAGTTCCTACTACTTATTCTTTATTAGTTATACAACACATACATAATCTCTACTCTGAATAATGCAAAAGGTTGCTTTGTGAGTTTATCTAGAATTCTAAAATGTATAGGAAAGCAGTCATGCCCATTTCTTTGCAACTATATGAATCAGAAAAAAACTAGATATTCAGGGATGATATTTATTATATTATTGTTTCACAACTTATTTGTACACATTAAGAAACTGGGCTGAAGGGCAATGTAAGCACTGGATAGAGTCATTTCATTTCAAATAGTATAGATAATATCTTTGCATTGACCACAAATCAAATACTGTCCAAGTAAGTAGGCAATGAAATGAAATGAAAATCCATTTCACATTCAAGGTGAAAAAGATAATGTATATGAAAGTCTTCTTTATAAACTATAAATGATTCTTCCAAATTAAGCCAATGCAAGGTATCAAATTTTAAATTAAGAAAGCAGTCAAACATATATATGTGTGTGTGTGTGTGTGTGTATAGAGAGAGAGAGAGAGAGAAGCTCTGTAGTATACAGTAAAAAGTAATATGATATTTGGCCTGGTGGGGAGGTGCACACTTGTAATCCCAATGACTCAGGAGGCTGAGGCAGGAAGATCCCAAGTTCAAAGCCAGCCTCAGCAACTTAGAAAGGCCCTAAGCAATTTAGCATGACCCTGTCTCTAAATAAAAAATTAAAAGGGCTATGGATGTGTGTCCATGAGTTCAATCCTAAGTACAAAAACAAAACATCATGAACAAACAAAAGAAACAGTAGTAAAATATTTGAAAATCATAGTTTTGTATCCCTCATAAAGTACTAAAAGCAGTATTCTTGAACTCTATAATGTTCTTTGTGAGAATATATGATGAGATTTCTTAATATAGTATCTAGTTCCATTGTAGTCAGATGTATGTGGTATGTGCTTTAAAACAGAATGTTACACTTTAAACCTGATTTTAATAAATAACAATTATAATATGTTTTTCCCCACACATTAGATATTTCTAAAGACATCTTGACCTTTTGGTTTATGTTTTGACTGTTGCTTCATCTCACATAATTTTCATAACCATAGTAATTCTTGCACTATTCTCTAACAATGTATCAAACAAGTCAATGAAAAAGAGTGCACTTGTTTCTTCTTTGCTCTTAAGAATAAACAGTTCAAATAGAATTTATGACATTTGTTGTTGGCTCCATCATCTTTTAAGGTGACTGCTTTCTATAGTGTTCTTGGGACAAGGGAATGGCTAAAAGAAAAACTTGACACTGCTGTATTGAATTTGAATCACATTCCAGAAAGTACTAAGATTAAGTGAAATTACTTTGGGAATTTTCATAGTGCTAGCACAGGTTAAACAACAGCAGCAAGTGTCATTTTGAAGATTCCAAAAGGCTAGATAAAAGGATAAAGAAATAAAATTTAGTATGAGACTGAGTTGCTTCCTTCAAGAGTGTTTTATCTATTATGATACAGCATTTAAAACTGGATTATGTAGGAGGAGGAAAACAGATCATATCATTTAACAAGGGGCTTTAGTTTTAATCATCTTTTATATATATTGAAACTGTTGATGCTTTACACATATAGACTAAGAATTTTAAAAAAAATTTTTTTAGTCATTGATGGATCTTTATTTTATTCATTATTCATATGTGGTGCTGAGGATTGAACCCAGTGCCTCACGCATGCTAGGCAAGCGCTCTACCACTGAGCTACACCCTCAGCCCCTAGACTAAGAATTTTAATGTAATTTCTATGCTGCCAAAAATGACATTTTTAAAAATTTGTTTAATATCAAGAAAAAAGTAAATCCTCACTATCCTATTTTTTGGCAAGGTAAGCGCATAGTTTTAGAAGCCTTGATAGAGAACAGCAACACTAAATGTTAATTATCTTTATAGTGTAAGGGCAGTAGCTAGTAGCATTCACAATGTTAAGGGGAAACAGAGGAGGAAGGGAGATAAAAAAGGAGGGAAACAAGAAAGAATATAGGGAAGAAGGGAAAGAGATTTTCACTTACACTTCTTCTTGAGATAACAATTTAATCTTCCTTTGTGAGAAGTAGAATCTGTAGTTCAATACCATTTTTTCAAGCAAACATTGCCATAAGCAACATTGTATTACAAAAAGACCTGCTGCTATTTCACTGTTTTATTTTATAACCAATTCTAGTTATTACTAATCTCTTACCATTTATGCCATGTTTTTTAGATAGTTTATCCAAGAATCTTGACAGTTATGAACCAATACAGAAAACAACCATTAATTTTCACAGTTCTTAATAAGTCATCACAAGCTACTGTGATCCACAGAAAGAGTTAGCACTTCCTAATATGAGAAATATGTAGAATTTCTGGTGGCAATAGTGTTTTCTAGGGGAATTATCTAGAACCTACTTCTTTTTTGCTAGGCTTCCCTAACAGTTCAATAAATTTGTCTACCTTGAGGAGGAATATAATTTCCTTCCACAGCAGTGAATGATATTAGAGGACAATAAGACACTGTTTTGAAACATTGCAAAGACAGTGAAGAGAGCAACAGGTCAGTTTTTGCCATCTGGACAACATGCACTTATAATATAATAATTAAATACTGAGTTGATGATACAGGATCTATGTGCTCCTGAAGTCATATATCCAATATTAAGGGTGGTGATTAAAACTCACTTTCAGATATTTTTTTTCAGACAGAAGCAATATACATGTGTAAATGGAGGGCAGTAATAGAATAACTATTGTCTAAAATTATGCAAGAAAATATGTAAATTCATCAGTCACCTGAAATTTTTACATAGTTCCTAATATATAAATACACTTGGATTTTGTTCACCATTTAACAATATTTTGCTACTATATAGCATCTGAAGTTATATTGAAGTAACATCTGTGATTTTTTAAGGGAGGAAAATTAGGAATTGACATTATCTTATTGTTTTTCTTTGTGTAACATGAAAACTATTATTTCCTAGTTATTTATTATTCATTTTTAAAATGAGAATAAGAACTGATAGCAAGAAAAACACTAGTAATGTCACTTAGAATATTTGTTGAAAATAAGAGTTATTATACATATTGTGGAAATGAGAATTTTCTAAGATTTCTCTTTCATATTTGTTGATAGAAAACAGTATCTGAACTTTATAATAATGGAGTCTTGTCTGATAGTACATAGTTTTCTGAGCTTAATCTCAGTGTGGCTATTTTCATAGTTGAATATTTATTTGTCCCATAATTTCTTTCCATTTTAATTCCTTATTTCACAACTAAATAAATGTGTGATTGTTGGTAAGCTGTATTTTCTCTAGGACTGTTTTCTCACTTATGAAATAAAGAATTTGAACTTTATTATTATTAAGATTCTTTCAGATATAAAATTACATGATTTTCCTTTTGTGTGCCATTTTTTTTAAGAGAGAAAAGACTTACATATGTAAGGATCAGCCCATCACATAATATCTTAAATTTACTAAACAGTAATGTATTATCTGTTACATACTTTAAAATAAAAGAAGCAGATAAACATCAACAGTGCCTGAAGTCTAGTGATAATAATTTCTCTACTCTACCATATAATTTAGGAGAAAAAGCTAACAGAGAAAATGCCACCTTTAAATCAAAGCCATTATGTGTGAGCATAATTTTATATTCTTAAATGTTGGAATGCGATCATACATCTAAACTCATCCTACTGATTTTTTTTATCAGATTCTGATGCAAGAGACTTATTTAAAATTATACTAGTGAACAAAGAACCCTAAGCATATCAGTTGGTTATAAATTCAAGAATTTAACTCTTAGAGTCTGGGATACTAGAATGAAGTTTTACAAATCTCCTTATCTGATATGTTACATACCTCTTATGTGGTAATTTTTACTTATTTTCAAACAATAAAGCCTCTAAATTTTAAATTGATATGTTAAAAAATAAATAATATGTGCTGAAGTAAATCATCATATGCTCCCTTAATAGTCATCCCAAGCACAAAACTCACATGTTTACTATCAAGATTTATCTCTCTTCTCTCTTCCAGAGTGTACCATAAATCATAGTGGCCTTTTTAGTCCATACCACCTTATAGTGGTGTGTTAAAAACTATACACTACTTGATACCCAGTCTGTCCATTTCAGAGTGCCATAGTATCTGGGTGAAGGCAATAGGAAGAGACAGGTACCGGTGCAGTCTGCCTAGGTTTTGAGGGATATGAATCTGAATATCTAAACCTTAGTATTCTGGACAAATAAAGACATGAAATCTGAATTTGGAAATTTTTGTTTGCATCAGTGTTTCTTGCTTTTAAAAATCGCACCCATTATTTATACACATCAGTAAATTTTCTTTATTAGAGATACAGTACAATGTGGTATTCAAAGAGCATTGATTACCTTTATTAAGATGAGTGTAAGAAAATCTACTTTTATTTTAGCCAGACATATCCAACTTCCTGAACTAAAATAAAATCATATGCTATAGGTAAATATTAAGATGTCTGCAATGAAAACAATTCATATAAGACCAAAGGGGATAGGACAAAGCAAAACCAAAGCAAAAATAATCAAGCCATAATTCATCTCGTGCTTAATTCTCTGTGTACTTCATTGTCTAACTAAATTTAATATATATTAAAAAGATTTTCTTGTGCTTCTATTGGAAGAAAAATTCAACAGCAAATATTTTGCTGCAATTTTTGTTGAACATAGTGAACAGTTTTTCTTTTATTCTCCAAAGTCTATGTTCTTCATAGTTCCTATTCTGAAGGAGGAGTAAAATTATATTTTCTCCAAAGGTAACATATGCACCTAAGGAAAAAACCTGGCTTCAAATGATATACTACTTTAAGGCATTTTGATGCCCTACTTAAATATTTAGGGCAAATATTTTATGGGTAAATATTTAGTATGTAGAATGATGTCTAAAGGGAAAATCAATAAAAAATTGTACCTCCTCAAATCTTAGCATCTTTTTTTACCACTATGTATGGAAGCTGTGTTAGTTTTATGTCACTGTGACCAAAATACTTGACAAGAACAATTTAGAGAAGAAAAATATTCTTATGGAACACAGTTCAACCATGTTCAGCCAACTCCACCACGCTGGACCTAAGGTGAGATAGAGCATTGTGGTGAAAGGACAAGGCAGAGAAAAGCTGCCCAGCTCACAGCAGATGGGAAACAGAACAGGAAAGAGGCACCAGTGATAAAATATAAACCTCAAAGCATGTCCCCAGTGATATACTGCCTTCAGCCTCACCCTTTTTGCCTACAGTTACCATTACTACCTAGTACAGTAGATCTTCCAAATTATTAATCCAACAAATACATTAATCCACTGTTTATGTTATAGTTCTCATAATCTAATCATTTCATTTCTGAGTATTCTTGCATTATCTGTCACATGAGCTTACTGGGGACACCTCATACCTAAACTGTAACAGAAGCCATGATGAGGAAGATGTTCAATGACTGTTCCACAGAATCCAACTTACTAGTTTTATCTAAAAGGAGAAATAAAATGTCTAGTAGCTGCTGTTTTTAAATTTTATCCATTTTAATACCAATATGAAGTGTCCCTCAAAGTTTCATGTGTTGAAGGTTTGGTTCCTTGTCCAGCATTGTTGGATTGTTTACAGGTGGGGCCTTTTTTTCTTTTTCTTGTTTTTATTCTTTTTACCAGGAATTGGACCAAGAGTCACTTTACCACTGAACCTTATCCCCAGTTCTATTTATTTTATATTTTGAGACAGAGTTTTACTGAGTTGCTTAGGCTGTTGCTAAGTTGCTGAGGCTGGCCTGAAACTTATGATCCTCCTGCCTCAGTCTCCTAAGTGGCTTTGCATTACAGGCATGCACCACTATGCGTGGCATAAGATAGAGCCTTTCAGAGTGATTGGATCACCAGAGTTCTGACCTCATCAGTGGATTAATTTAATTCACTGATAGCTGAATGGTCTACTGGGATGTAGGGAAAACTATGGGATGTGGGAGATGGTTGAAGGAAGTAGGTTACTAGGGACCAAACTAGCCCCATCCCCTGTCTGTGTTTCTAGGTTGCCATGAAGGGAGCAGCTTTTCTTCATCATGCCCTTTTGCCATTATTTCTCTGCCTTGGAGCTAGTCAACCATGCAGTGAAATCTCTGCAACTGTGAAGTAAAATAAATCCTTCCTCATCTAAGTAGATCTTGCCAGATATTTTGATCATAGTGATGAAAAACTAACACAATTCCTTCTTTCTTTTTATCCATTGTCTATCATCTATGCTACTTACAAAGTTTTATGGGGCTTTTAAATTATATTAGTATGTCTATATACTTACGTGTCACAAATTTTTGAAAATAAGACTGGCTTCTTATGCATTCTTTTGTACAACCTGTGTATTATATAGCATCTCTCTCTGTTCTTCTATGAGAGATTATGTACAATGATCAAAATTTTGTCTCTAAATAATGACTCTAATCTTGATTTCATGAATTCCTATGACAGCTTCTAGCCTATTTGGAATTTTTTTTCAATGAATTATCTAGAGATTTCATTTTTAATTTCTGATTAGGATGGGGAGGGTAGGATTGAAAACATTCTTCTAATATCAGTTTCTTAACATGTCTATACTTTTAAAATAGTTGGGTCAAAACTGTTGATTTAAATAACAATTTAATGCTGTGTTAGTAAGTGTAAATCATCTTTATATTATACAAGTCATTTTTATGTCACTATTTGCTTTTAATTATGATTTGGAAAATTTATATATATACATAAAACATCACAAGAATAAATAAAGATCCATGATGGGAGATGTAGCAGTTGTCTAGTATGCAAGGGGTCCTGACTTCAGTCCCTAGTATCACAAAAATATTAAGATAAAAACAAAAATTAAAAATAAACTCCAAAGCATATTAAAAGACAATTTTGGGGGAAGGCAATTCTGGGAATTAAACCCACAGTTACTTTTCTGTTGAGCTACATCCTCAGTCCTTTTTATTTTTTATTTTTGGTACAGGGTCTTGTTAAGTTGTTAAAGCAGGCCTCTAACCTGCAATATTCCTATCTCAGTCTCCTAAATTGCTAGGATTACAGGTATGCACCACTGCCAATTTTTAAAAGTTATATACTATTATAGGATTAAAGATTATAGTGTTCTGATATTTAGAATTGTCAAGGAGTGAATTTATAAATTTTTAAAAGAAACACAACCCTTTTAAATACTAAGAAAAATCAGATAATTTCACCAGTTCTTATATTCTAAATTAAAAAGTACAATTCTGTGGTTTTCTAATCGAGACTTAAGAAATACGCTTTTTTGAAAGATGCAATTGTATGCGGTGGGATTTCAATGTCTTATGATGAATAATCCTGTTCAGGATCATTAATAACAGAATTGGTTGAAACACTTCATTTTTCTTCTGTACTATGAAGTATCTAGAAAGATGGCTCTCCAGAGAGTAAAATGATATTTTATTTATTGCATTTTTAAAGATGATCATGTATTCTTTTCATTAAAAGTACATTGAACTTTGTAGATTTCTGCCACTAGAAAGGCTTTACACTTTTCAGAAAATATATCAGTCACAAAAAAATAAATTATGATACATTTTAATGTTAAAAATATTTCATTTGTTGAAGATTGTTTTAAAAATTTCTCAGAAAATAATGTTTTATTCTTTCATCCGAAAGGACAATGCTCTGTCTCACATATTATTTGACTTCAAATCATTTTCTCCTTCTAGATTATTTTTTTAAGAATCATACATTGATATTATACTGTTACACCATAAAAATGTCTCTTATTATGAGCTTTTGAGAAAAAAATATGAAAATGTTATATTTAATGTAATTTTATTATAATTTGTGGGAAATTCATAAGGTAATAATAGCCCTATTATTTATCAATAAAATATAGAGTATGGTATTACAGAAAACTTTTAATGTCACATAAAGTTTGGGAATATTAGAATTAATATTTGTATTTTTATGGCATAACTACAGACAAGTCACAGTACTTCTGTCTACCTAAAGAGCAACAATATATTAGGAGATTTGAACATGGATGCAAAAGTTGTAATTGATGGTTTTTGTCAAAGACAAGCCTATTTCAGCAATGTTTAAATACTTATTAAGAAAAGGACAATTCATTTGAATAGATATTGAATCTCACTTTATTCAATTCAGAGATTTTTCAGCTAAATTTAATCACAGTCATAATTCACATAATTACATAGTATGAGGATAAACTATGTAAGAATTACATAAAATAGAGTTAAACACAAACTGACATAGAAATAAAAACTAGAAAATAGTTTAAATTAGAAAACATGAAAATAATTTTAAATGTGGTGTTGTACAGCTTTGTCATAGTGAAAATAATTATTTTATTTTTAAAAAGTCTGTTTATATGAGAACTTTAAGTTAGAAATAAAATGTATAAGGAAATAAAATCTAAGAAGTCATGGAAAACTGAAGGTGTCATATTGGAAAGTAAGTTTGCATTTGAGCATTAAGTGTATCACAAGAATTGGCAACCCATACACATATTACACAAAAAGCCACATATTCTTTCTTTTTACAAATATTCAGTAAAAGTCTGCTTACATTCAAATACAATTGCAATGATAATTATGTGTTGTGCTACAAAATTTTGTCTTGTGGTCTGGATATATAATTTTCATAAGATAATTTCTATTCAAAAGACTTTATTGGGCCCAAAAAACAACTTACAATAAAATCATAAAGTTATAAATAAATTAGATTATAATATAATACTATTCAAATAGAAATTGATGCAAAAATAAAAATGTGATCCCATAATATGACAACTGTATCATGGGATCATATTCTTATTTATTCTCATTTTTGAGAACACTACCTTTACATAAAATAATCTTAACCTCACAAAATTTTTTTCTCAAGTCTTCCCACTTTACAACTGATTTGTATAAAACTTACAAATGATTTTAAAAGGCATAATCACCTTCTCAAATGTTTTACATTGGCTGGGTGAATAAAATAACATGTTAGAATTCTTCCTTTTACTTCATATTCAGTCACCATAAAGTATTTTGTTGTATATGTTTGATATTCAATCTGTCTAGTGAGTTTGTGTTCCTCATAATCTTTTGTTAACATGTCAATTTCCCCAGGGGAGTTTTATCTCTACAATTCACTGATTGTGAAGTTAAAGCAGGTGCATCACATTTTTTAAAATATAAAAGCAGAATATGGTGGATTAGTAACTTCAACTCAGACTTTAGGTAATCTCACTTCACTTCAATATCAGTACTTAACATTTTTCTGAAATTATATTAACAATTAAAAATTTAGATATCACCATTACATAAAGATTCTAAATACAGTAGGGTGTTAATGTGAACAAATTATAATATTCCTATAATCTAATTGATATGCTTTTAGAAACCATGGCAGCTATCAGAATATGATTTTTATTTTTACATAGTAGCAAAGAGTCATATTGTGAATATTCACTCTAAATTTTAACTGTTATAATTATTTTTCATGTCCTAGTATTTTTACATTGGAATTTGGCTTTTGCTATACAGCTTCATAAAGAAAATGTATGGTCTGCAGTCTCTTTTTAATTTTTTTTTATTTTTTAGTTGTAGGTGGACACAATATCTTTATTTTATTTATATGTGGTGCTGAGGATCAAACCCAGTGCCTCATGCATGCTAGGCGAGCACTCTACCACTGAGCCATAACCCCAGCCCAGTCTGCAGTCTCTTGATCAGTGACACCCAGAAACATTTAATAATAAATTTCTTATAAAATGATATCTAGTTTTGCTAACTGAAATGTTACTCTTTAAGCACTACTATCCACAACATAGTTTCTAATAAGCTCATACAATCTTTATAATTATATTATGGAGATTACTGTACTACTTCCGTTAAAGAACATCTAAGAAGTTCAGGAATATTTGTAAATATAGTATTAATACCATTGTTTAAAAGTAGTTATAAATATTCTACTACCAGAGTCTGATAATTTATTATATTTTCAAAAATCTTATCAGGGACTTATAGGTATAATTTCCTTTTGCATACACACTAGCTAGTATTTCAAGTTGCATAGACTAAATAAATGTCAAATTTATGTAATATCGTTAGTAAGTATTATCACCAACTTCAGTTCTTCAGAAATGATCTCCTTTCCAAGAAACCTACCCAGATAGGACAGGCATAATTACAATCTGAACTATCCCAAAAAATCAACTCACAATGCTCTTTTCTCGAACACCTATCACATTCTAACATATTACAAAATTTACTTATTTCTTATATTATTTTCTCTCTCACTCAATCCAACTAACCATATCTTGTGCATACTCATATATGTGTGAGTACAGTTTAGAGTTAGTTGATGATAATGATAATACAGTATATGTTAATATATTGTATTTAGTATAAAGAAAATCTTTACAAAATGAATGAAAACTAGAGGTCTTAACTTGAATAAAAAAGATATACCATTATGCTGCCAATTTCTTAAGAAGAAAAATAGTATTAGAAATTTAGGTTAATTCAATAATCACTGTCTTGAGAGAGTTTCCTATTGATGTCCTCGTTCTCCTTCTATTGGCCACTTGGGGAAAATGAGCACTATACTTATCAATAATAAGCCTTTATTGATGAGCTAAATAATGGACACTTGAAATAGAAAAAAAGGCAGACCAAGTTCCCTTAAGGTAGTATAGGTTTTGCACAGTTAAAATTGTATTTCTATTGGTATGTCTTTATTTTCATGAAATTCCATATAGTAAACCTCATATTCCCTACTTTGTCCCTATAGTAGGTCAACATGATTATTAAGGTGGCTCTGTGGTATCATTACTAATATATTACTGCAGCATGACAGAAAAATTTCATTTATCTTTACAATGCCAGTGAAAAATAGGTATTATATTACCCGCATTAGTGAAATTAATGAACTCAAAGATCTTTTCATTTCCAGTCCCTTAGGCATACTATTAGGCCATGATCTTTCATGATTTTCTCTCTGAAAAAGATAATTGACTTTATTTTTATGACAATATGAGGCTTTTGCTAAACTCAAAAGCTCAGAGCTAAGCAAGATTATATAAATGGGTCAGTCACTTAATATTTTTCATATCAAGCTCTCAGGTATATCAAATATTGTTAAAATTATGTTTTTCACTCTTAGTATAACTATTTACCTGTTATTTAATTTATTCATAAAAACAGCCTAAGTCACTTTTTCATAAAATGTGGCTGAGTAATTTTTCAGAGCATGACACATATATATATATATATAATATATATATATATATATATATAATGTGTTAATATTAAATGGCTTAAGCAAATCATGCAGGAATATATTTATGAATTAATCAAGTAAATGAACTAAAAGTATGCACACGGAGTTCATATCTTCTGTAGAAAATGACAAACTTTATTCAGTGCTTTATATGACAGGAAATTATATTCACTTATGGGGGAAATAATTTTGACATCTAAAATGATTTTTAAAATAGAACACTGTTATTCTGCTGAAAGGGGTAGGTTTGGCATTTTTGATAGTATCTATGAATGCCTTACCCATTTCCCTTGGTATACAGGCAATAGAGTTTTATTTTTCGAGTTGATTTTAATTTAAGATATCATGTTTAGTCTTAAATCTTTAGGAGCATCCTCAAAGGACTTGATGGACTTTCTGTGCATGCACTTTTAAATGCAATTTTAAATCAGTGCTATACTACTATTGAATTGATTTTTTTCAGCCCAAAGAAGCCTTTTCATTTCTAGTGTTTTTCTCATGTATGGGGGTAGTACAGAAATATTTCTCCCGATAGAAGAGATATAATTTGAGGAATAAGGCATTACCTTGAAAATTGCACACACAAAGTGTGCACACACACACATAATCTATATGTACACTTACCTCCAAAATACTTTAAGACATACTGATATTGTCTCCATCTACAGTAATGCCCATCTAGAAGGAGAAAATTTAAAATTCTTGGAGTTTTGTGAACAATCTGATGATTAAATCAGATAACTCCATGACTAATACAAATGTTTCTATGGTAATCAGTTTCAAGACAGATTTAAAAAAAATAACTGAGCTAAAAACAGTCAATTCAGATATTCATCACCCAAGTGATATCATATTCTATCTTTGGAAGACTTGTGACAGAGGCATTCCTTATATACCTTTTTGAAAGTTCTGTACTCTCATAGTTATAGCAGGAGTATTATTGTAACTTTTGTACTAAGAAGCCATGGGGTCTTTGAAAGGACATGCATGCCTATTAGGAAAATGTTAAACATGCTGATAGCGTTGCTGGCACCCATTTCTGAGATTTTTCTTGCCTAATAGCTAGAGACTGAACCTATCATTGGGGAAAAGCTTAATACTCTATAACTTGTACCACAATCATACAAGGCTGGTTTTGTTTGGGGAAGATACTTTCTCCCACATTTTCTGAGAGGTTTTACATTCACAAACTTTACAGGTAAAAGGAGGAGTGAATAGAGATAAGCTTGTCAAATAGGTAATGTTAATGGATTTTGAATCTCATTGGAACACTTTTCACTCCCTCACCTCAGATGAAGATTAATTAGGAGAGTTAATATGTGCTTTGAATTTGAGGTTTAAGGAAAAAGAGAAAACACACTAATACTTTAAAAATATATTTTTCTCTTTGAGGCTCATCTAAATTGGACACTAATTTTCATGTTAAAACATTATTTTTCCTTATTAGAAAACATGATGTCTGAGTATTTTAATAATTTGTTTTAATATCCTTAAGCCTATTACATGTTTGTTTGTTTTAACAGTACTATTTCTCAAATAACAAGTCAGCACTCTATGAAGAAGGGAATCTTACAAAGAAGCCCTTTGGCTATATATTTCTACTAAATACATGTATAAGGTAACTTTTAATTATAAGTTCTACCAAACCTAGAAAAGAACTATTATCAATGATGGGCTCCATATTGACTGAGGCCATGTATATTTTTAGTTTTCTGTTTTAATTTCCAAACATAATATACCAAACAACTGTTATTTCTTTCATTTTTTACCTTTTAAATTGTCTCTTTCTATTAGTATCCCATAGAAAATACTTTAGGAAATGCTGGTCTTGGTTTATAGGTCTTTGAAGAAGCTAATTCTTTTTTTATTATCAGCCAATAAAACTAGAGAGCAAGTATGTATGATCTATTCTTGGCTACCAATATCTAATTATTCATAATTTAAAATTACTTAATCCTTGGTACATTCACTCTTATCCCAATGCTGCTCTGGCCAAAAGTTACAACTGGCTATTGCTCATACAGTTGTTCTTTATTATCACAGTGTAAAGTATACAATGCATTACCAAGTTCCATGAACACAAATAAATAACAGAGAAATAAAAACCTTTGAGAGTAGTAATGACACTAAATAATACATAAAGATTCAGTGGACTGTGATTAGCATTTCCTTAAAAGGTATCACAGTTGTGCTCTGCTGTTAGAATAACATTTACAGGCATGGAATAAATCAAAATCAACACTGGAAACCCTGGCTAATGCATCTACCATGAATAACCTATCCAGAAACAAGCAATGGTGGTGTGCTTGTTACATCAACACAGATTGCACACTAATCACTGCCTTTTTGTAAACATCAATCCTACTGTGTTCTTTTTTTCCAATTTCCTTAAAAAAAATCATTCAACCTCTAAAGTTATAAAAAGGGCAGCTTTCCACAGTGTGCAATATAATGCTCCAGGAAAAACCAGTGCATTAAAAAGTTCTACCCTTCAGTCCAGCTAGCAATCTATATGTTAGATCTGTTTTTGTTGTCTTTGTTTTTTGGTATATGGGTATGATTGTGTCATGCATTGATTCTCTGTGACCTTTATCAATCCTGCACTTATCTTTCACCAATTAATAATGTGACAAATACTAGGGCTTAATCTGAATCTCATTCCTAGGTCTAAGTGCTGATACCCTTATTTCTTCAGTCAAGCTACAGTACATATTCCTAGCTAGTATTTTAAGAATAAAAGCAACTATATGTTCTTTCTTTGACACTGAAAATCTGTAAAAATTTTATCTCTCTTTTTACCAGAGTTTTTGACTATATAATAATTCAAATTATTACAAAGAGAGAGAGAGAGAGATGGTCCTTCCAGGGTTACTGGAAATAAATTGAACTGAAAATTCATTAGGGAATCCTGTCACAATCTTGGACTCATTAAATAAATGTGGAATGTTCTTGTTCATGTGAGTATGCAATTTTAATTTTCCTAAGAAAAATTTCTTTTTAATTTGCTACCTATATTATATAACTTTCTGTTCTTAGGGAATTCCTTTAACTAAACAAAGAGACTGCTTTCACTACTAGTTTCCCACCTGTCAATTTCGTTTTGCTTTTGATTAGTATCTAAGGCGAGGAGAGCATTTCACTTCCTTCAGTTCATCTGGGAATAGAGAATGCCTTTCACACTAAAAAAGCAATCTGGAATTCTGTTAGATCATGGTCTGTTTAACTCACTCATGCACTTTTTCTGTACTTCATTATAAATCAATAATTTGCTTTTAAGAGTATTTGATATTACTGACTGAAAGAAAAGAAGTTCTGTAAATGAAGTGCAATTCAAATATATGGGTTAGACAATTTATTAGAGTCTTGAAAGAATGAATGAATGTCCTTCTCACAGAATATTTAACTATATTAGATTCATTCTTACGGGCAAGATTCCTGAACAGGTAAATATATTTTACAAGTTGATATCAAAAAACTCCTTCCTCTTTAAATTTAGGTCTGGAAATGTTTTTAAAGCAAATTAATTTTAGTATTAATTTCCAGTTAATATTACAAAATGATCAATTTGTGAAAGTGTCCTATATTTTAAAATATGTTTTTTATAAAATATGATAATCCCATATGTAATTTAAAAAGGAAAAATCTGTCCAGTGATTTCAAGTATACTTTATGGGAAATTATACTCATAATAATTTTCAATGCAGGTACTGATTTTATTTTTATGTATTGCATTAATTTTTAAAATGCTATCTTCATTTATGCACGTCATTTGTCAGAGGTATTTCCGTGATTTATGATTTATCACAAAAATACTTCAATCTTGTATTCTGTCTAATCAGGCACTAAATGAAACTCCTTTCTAAACTTTATGCTTGTCAAAGACAATACATCAGCTATTAAACTGCTTGTTATTTAAATATATAAAGATTTCAATAATGATGATTTCATCATCATAATAATGTAAATATTTAGAAATTATTCATGTAAAATTAGCCACAACTAAAAATCAAAAGTTCAGCTTTTACTATTAGAGTAAAAACACATTTGTTTTTATTATGAATCATATGCATTTATACTAGCTAGGTAAAATTTATCCATTTTAAATTTTACCATGTGACTTCACGATTTTTCAGTAAAATATTTTTCTCTCTCACTAATTCTATAGCATCAAATCTCTCATTTTCAGAAAATGAAGGTTTTGTTTTAAAGTATGATGGTGTACTTTTATGAACTAGAACAAAGAATAGCAGACCAAAACAATGACTCCCTAATGTAAACATGAGCTATTAAGCAAGCAAGTAGAGCAGGACTCATAAAAAACTCAATTCACCTAAAGTCTCAACTCCATGGAAGAATTACAGATTTCTACTTTTCCCCACTTGGCTTCCTCCACCTACCCTACTCCAAAAGCCGCTAACGATCATAGAAACGGGACTATATATCAAATGTTATAGGTGGCGAAAGAAGAAAGGAAATGCTAAAGTCAGTCTACAAAGACAAATCTCTTGTGATGAATTAGGGATGACTTTTATTTCAAGGACGGATACTCTCTTCAAAGTTCAGATGCTGACCTATTGTATTCTGACACCTGAGAAATATTTGGCTACTGGGAATAGCAGGGAATTTGCAGTCTAAGTACTGAGCTCTGTTTGTTAGTCTTGTACCCCAATTAATTCCTAGGTCACTTTGCAACACTTTACCTTCATAGTTTAAAAAAAAAGGAACAAAGGATTTGGAAATGACCAAAGGAATGGTCTATGTTCTACTAAAGCTGCATTATCAATGAGATACTTTTCTTTTAAAAAATTATTCATTAAAACTTAACAGATTAGCTTCAAGAATGGATTTCGTTTTTGCAAGGCAAAGTTGATAAATAATGCATTAAGCTTTTAATAAGCAGTTGTATACCCGTTTGGCAAAAACTAATAATGAGTTCATGTTCAAAAAAGGTTCCTTTTGGTAACGTCAAGTAGTAGCACTTTTGTGAATACCTTGAATTATTT
>PVHX01022158.1:0-28251 GCA_004024805.1 Geosciurus inauris | reverse complement strand
CAAATGCACCAATAGGATCCCTGTAACTATGCATCTGCTTCTGTAACCCTGCTTCTGCCACCCTGGTCCTATAAATGGGGGTGACCTCCCTTGCCCGGCACGCTCAGTCTACCGCACGGCTGAAGCGTCCGCAGGCGCCTGTGTGAACAATAAAGCTGCCTTGTGCTTTTGCATCCTGTGGTCTGGACTGGTCACTGTGATGGGGCCTCCCCTCAGGACGAATGACTCCTGCTTGGGGTCTTTCATAGGACTCCTACTTGGGGTCTTTCACCTGTAAGACTGCCCGTTTCCTGTGGCCAGGGGTGTTTCCTTACATGCTGAATAATTCCCTAGGAGAAGCGGACCCAGGGAAGCTTTGAAGTCGGCCTTCCTGTAAAGGAGGCCCCTAGACTTCTCTTGGGAAACACAAGACGGCCATTTGTGGTATCTGAATCACAAGAAGTACATGTTTCTTCCCTTCGGCTAGATCCTATGCTCTCTTAGATCTCCTCTTCGCTAGGCCATAACTCTCATTTCTGCTTTCGTTACTAGGCACAGATGATGTTTGGTGAGAAGCTCTCTTGGCATAGAGGTAAGAGAGACAAGCCTCCAGGTGCTGGCAATTGGGCAGGGAGGGGCCTAATTAACATCCTTCTGAAAAGACAATCAGTAGCCACAGCTAGCTGCAGGCGCCCTTCTACTTCAAATGGTGGGATTCTCTCTCTTCATGGATGATTTTTCACGTATTTTCAGAATTACATTTTTATGAATATTCATAACTGTCCAACCTCAGTTGAATTCTCTCACACTCAATCTATGTCTGTATAAAATCTGATAAAAATTTTACCTATATTCGTACTTTTTTTAATTTTCTAAATTTTCAAACCCCTAATATGAATTTTTAATTCTAGTACACTTTCTATTTACATAGAAGTTCATCTGGTACCAAGAAGTACATGTATATTTCCTTTTTACATATACTATGCTCTCTATGTTCTTTGGTTTACTTCATCTAATCTCTTTTTTCTTCTTATGTGACAGGGCCCAGGTTATTCTTTATGATGGGTCTATTGGCCTCCAGCTGATAGAGAATAGGGCTCAGGTACAGGCAATTGGGCATCCAGGTGCTTAATTAACATTTCCTGGAAGGCAATTATGAGCAACACCGGGCACCTGGGTCACTTTTTATGGAAAGTTTGAAAGAAGACGTTATAACATATAAACTTTTCCAGAGCTCTGCCATGCTCAAAACAGAATTAGCCTTATGTTTTTCTTTTGACTCAACTTATCTATTTGCATTCAATATCTTTCTCATTCTGACTTCAAGTATATACTCTAGATTAGGTACATGCTGAATTTTATTTATTGACACAGTACATTTTCCAATGATTCTTAATTTAATCATGCCTGTGTGAGAATCTATCTCTTCATGTTGGATATTTCATATATTTTCAGAACTACATTGTTATGAATATTTATAACTGTTCAAACTCAGTTTAATTCTCTCACATCAATCTATGTCTGTATAAAATCTGATAAACCTTTTACCTATATTTGTACTTTTCTTAAATTTTCTTAATTATCTGACCTCAAATATGAATTTTCAATTCTAGTACACATTTTATTTACATAGAAATACATCTGGTTCCAAGAAGTACATGTATATTCTATTTTTACATATCCTATGTTCTCTTTGTTCTTTGGTTTACTTCATCTAATCTCCTATTTTTGCTTATGTGACAGGGCCCAGGTTACGCTTTATGAGATGGTCCATTGTCCTCCAGCTGATAGAGCATAGGGGCCTGGTGCAGGCATTTGGGCATCCAGATGCTTAATTATCATCTTCCTGGAAAGACAATCATGAGAAACACGGGGCACCTGGATCAGTTTTTAAGAAAAGTTTGGAAGAAGGCCTCAGAACATATGAACATTTCAAAAGCTCTGCAATGCTCCAGACAAAATTTTCATTATGTTTTTCTTTTGACTCAACTTATTTATTTGCATTCACTATCTTTCTCATTCTAACTTCAAATATATACTCTAGATTAGGTGCATTCTGACTTTTACTTATTGACAAAATACTTTTTACAATGAATCTCATTTTACTCATGCCTCATGGGATTCTATCACTTCATGGATGATTTTTAACCTTTTATCAAAATTACGTTCTTATGAATATTTATAACTGTCCAAACTCAGTTGAATTCTCTCACACTCAATTTATTTCTGTATAAAATCTGATAAAAAGTTTCCCTATATTCGTACTTTCCCTAAATTTTCTTAATTCTTGGACCTTTAATATGAATTCTCAATTCTAGTACACTTTCTATTTACATACGAATACATTTTGTCCAACAAAGTACATGTGTATTCTCTTTTTACATATACTGTGCTCTTTTTTTTCTTTGTTTTACTTCATCTAATCTCCTATTTCTGCTTGTGTGACAGGGCCCAATTTATGTTGTATGAATTGTTCCATTGGCCTTCACTTGATAGGGCATAGGTGACAGGTACAGTCACTTGGCAACCAGGTGTTTAATTGACATCTTTCTGGGAAGGCAATTATGTGCAACACATGGTACCTGGGTCAGTTTTAAGAAAAGTGTGGAAGAAGTCCTCAGAACTTATGAACATTCAAGAGCTCTGCCATGCTCCAGACAAAATTTGCATTATGTTTTTCTTTTGACTCAACTTATTTATTTGCATTCACTATCTTTCTCATTCTGCCTTCAAATATATACTTTAGATTAGGTTCATTCTCACTTTTACCTATTGAAAAAATACATTTTCTAATGACTCTCATTTTATTCATGCCTGTGTGGGATTCTATTTCTTTATGTGTATTTCCACGTATTCTCTGAATTACATTCTTATGAATATTCATAATTGTCCAAACTCAGTTGAATTCTCTCACACTCAATCTATGTCTGTATAAAATCTGATGAAAACTACCTAAATTCATACTTTTCCTAAATTTTCTAAATTCTCCAACCACTAATATAAGTTTACAATTAAAGTACACTTTCTATTTACATGGGAATACATCTGGTCCCAAGAAGTACATGTGTATTCCCTTTTTACATATTCTATGCTTTATTTGTTCTTTGATTTACTTCATCTAAACTCCCATTTCTGCTTATGTGACAGCACCCAATTTATGCTTTATAAAGGGTCCATTGGCCTCCAGCTGATAAAGCACAGGGGCCAGGAGCAGGCAATTGGGCATCCAGGTGCTTAATTAACATCTTTCAAAGATGGCAATCATGAGCAACCCGTGGCACATAGGTCAGTTTTTAAGGAAAGTTTGGAAGAAGGCCTCAAAACACATGAACATTTCAAGAGCTCTGCCATGCTCCAGACAGAATTTGCCTTATGTTTTTCTTCCGACTCAACTTATCTATTTGCATTCACTATCTTTCTCATTCTTACTACAATTATATACTTTATATTATGTACACTTTGACTTTTACTTATTGACAAAATAAATTTTCCAATAACTCTTATTTTAATCATGCCTATGTGGGATTCTACCACTTCATGGAGATTTTTCAAGTATTCTCAGAATTACATTCTTATGAATATTCATAACTGTCCAACTCAGTTGAATTCTCTCACACTCAATTTATGTGTGTATAAAATCTGATAAAAATTTTACCTATATTCATAATTTTCCTAAATTTACATAATTCTTGAACTTCTAATATGAATTTTCAATTCTAGCCCACTTTCTATTTACATAGAAATACATCTGATCCCAAAAAGTAAATGTGTATTCCCTTTTTACATATTCTATGCTTTCTTTGTTCTTTTATTTACTTCATCTAAACTCCTATTTCTGCTTATGTGAAAAGGCCCAGGTTATGCTTCATGAGATGGTCCATTGGCCTCCAGCTGATAGCGCATAGGAGCCTGGTGTAGGCAATTGGACTTCCAGATGCTAAATTAACATTTTCCGGGTAGGCAATCATGAGCAACATGGTTCACCTGGGTCAGTTTTTAAGGAAAATTTTGAAGAAGACCTCAGATCATATGACCATTTAAAGAGCTCTGCCATGCTCCAGACAGAATTTGCCTTATGTATTTCTTCTGACTCAATTTATCTATTTGCATTCCCTATCTTTCTCATTCTGACTTCAAATATATACTCTAGATTAGGTACATACTGGCTTTTACTTATTGACAAAATACATTTTCCAATGACACTTATTTTACTCATTCCTCTGTGGTATTCTATTTCTTCATGTATGATTTTTCACTTATTCTCAGAATTACATGCTTATGAATATTCATAACTGTCCAAACTCAATTGAATTCTCTCACACTTAATCTATATTTGTATAAAATCTGATAATGATTTTACCTATATTCATACTTTTCCTAAATTTTTTAAATTCTTGGACTTGTAATATAAATTTTCAATTTTAGTACACTTTGTATTTACATAGAAATACATCTGGTTCCAAGACGTACATGTGTATTCCCTTTTTTCATATCCTATGCTCTCTTTGCTCTTTTATTTAATTCATCTAATCTTCTATTTCTGCTTATGTGAAAAGGCCCAGGTTATGCTTCATGAGATGGTCCATTGGCCTCCAGCTGATAGAGCATAGGGGCAAGGTGCAGGCAATTGGGCATCTTGGTGCTTAATTAACATCTTTCCAGGAAGGAAATCATGAGCAACAAGTGGCACCTGGGTCAGTTTTTAAGAAAAGTTTCAAAGAAGGCCCCAGAACATATGAACATTTCAAGAGCTCTGCCATGCTCCAGTCAGAGTTTGCCTTATCTTTTTCTTCTGACTCATCTTATCTATTTGCATTCACTATCTTTCTAATTCTGACTTCAAATATATAGTCTAGATTAGGTACATTCTGATTTTTACTTATGGACAAAATGCATTATCCAGTGACTCTCATTTTACTCATGCCTGTGTTGGATTCTATCTCTTCATGGATGATTTTTCATGTATTCTCCGAATTACATTTTTATCAATATTCATAAGTGTCCAAACTAAGTTGAATTCTCTCACACTTAATCTATGTCTGTATAAAATTTGATAAAAATTTTACCTACATTCATATTTTCCTAAATTATCTTAATTCTCAAACCTCTAATATGAATTTTCAATTCTAGTACACTTTCTATTTACATATTTTACTCATCCATTTTATGCCTATTTTATACATAGTATACATGGGATTCAATTAGCTTTGTCATGTTCACATAATGTATTTGTTATGGCACTACCTTGACTCATGTTTGTGTAAGATTCTATGAAGTCATCTATGTTTTCCCACCTGTATGCAGAGTACCTTCTTAGTAATATCCATATATATCCATATTTGTGTTAAATCACTTACACTTACCCAAAGGTAGTAAAATATATGCTATTAAATTTTATATATTTCTCACGGATATCCTAAATTTCCATCACTCGAGGTATGCCTCCAAATTGCTAAATGTGTTGTACAGTTCATTTTCAAATTTCCACATTTACTTTCCATCTCTATCACTGTTTAACCTGAATGAAGTTCAGTTTGTTATTCTTATATTCACTTTATATATTTTCATTTGACCTTCTCTTGAATATTTCCCCCATAAGACTTTTTAATGACTTTTATAATTTTTCTGGTGTATTCTGATGTAAATTCTTTTTTTTTTATAATCTGCAAGTGCCAATTTATTCTCTAACAGTAACCTTGAGTCAGTACAAATTGGATACATTATGGAACCTACCTCAGAATCAATGTTCATTTTTTCCTTCATCCATACCATAATGTATAGAATTTCAACTGTAATTGGAATAGTATTTTCAATGTTCGAAGTAGATTTTGTATACATATAATTTTTTTGTATATGGAATTCATCCTCACTACCCCTGACTTACATATTATATTATCATAGGTCTCATTTTACACATCCCTGTTTAGTATTCTCTCTACTCCTGTCATTTTACTCATATTTTATTGCCCTTCTTAAGACTAAAGTTTATATAAACATTCATGCTAATTCTCATATTGTAACCTAATTCAGGATGTAATATTTCACACATTTCTTTCTGTCAATCAACGTTCTTTATTCCATGAAGCCCGAGGCAACTTCCCAAAGTTTTTAGTTTTCAACTTTTCTTATTAACATTGAAATTTTTATATCCACCTCAGTTTATCACAGATGAGATTCAAACTCACATTCTCATATTTAGCAACACATTTGTTATGGCTCTCTGTGACTCATTCTCATACAGGATTTGATATATTTACATATGCTTTATTACATAGGTTCAGATGTGTATAGTCAGGATTATTTCTATTTTTTCACATTTGTGTTAATTCTCTAAAATCACTTGCAATTGGTCCAATATTTAATTGTACAGTTAAATTCATCCTGTGTGACTCTATTTTTCTTAAATCCAGGAAATTTTACATACATATTACAGTCTATTTTGCCTATTCTTTTCAATATTTTCTCTTCCATATCTGTAGGTATGAATAAACACCACTAAATTGTGTCATGTGGTTTTCCACACATGATGAATTACCACCTTAGGGAAGCAGACACAGTGGAGCATTGAAGCTGGAAATATAGAAAAGTGGTCAAACAGACTTCTCTGGGTTTGAGAAGAGGATCATAGGTGGCATCAGGTCCCAAGAAGTACATGTGTATTCCCTTTTTACATATCCCATGGTCTCTTTGTTCTTTGATTTACTTAATCTAATCTCCTATTTCTGCTTATGTGACAGAGCCCAATTTATGCTTTATGAGATGGTCCATTGTCCTCCAGCAGTTTGAGCATAGTGGCCAGGTGCAGGCAATTGGGCATCTTGGTGCTTAATTAACATCTTTCTGGGAAGGGAATCATGAGCAACAGGTGGCACCAGGGTCAGTTTTTAAGGAAAGTTTGGAAGAAGGCCTCAGAACATATGAACATTTCAAGAGCTCTGCCATGCTCCAGACAGAATTTGCCTTATATTTTTCTTCTGACTCAAATTATCTATTTGCATTCTTTATCTTTCTCATTCTGACTTCAAATATACACTCTAGATTATGTACATTCTGACTTTTACTTATTGACAAAATACATTTTCTAATGACTTCCATTTTACTCAAGCCTTTGTAGGATTCAATATCTTCATGTATGATTTTTTACGTATTCTCAGAATTACATTCTTATGAATATTTATAACTGTCCAAACTCCGCTGAACTTTCTCACACTCAATATATGTCTGTAAAAATTCTGATGTAAATTTTACTTATATTTGTATTTTTCTAAATTTTCTTAATTCTCAAACCTTTAATATGAATTTTCAATTCTACTACATTTTCTATTTACATATTTCACTCTCCCATTTTATGCCTATTTTGTACATATGATACATGGAATTCAACCAGCTTTCTCATGTTCACATAATGTATTTTGTTATGAAACTATGTCGACTCATATTTGTGTAAGATTCTATGAACTCATCTGTGTCTACCCATCTGTACACAGAAGTACCGTCCTAGTCATATCCATATTTATCTACATTTATGTTAAATCACTTACACTTACCCTAAGGTAGTTCAAACTATGCTATTAAATTTTATATATTTCTCACGGAAATCCTAAAAATTCTATCACTCGAGGTATGTCTCAAAATTTCTAAATGTGTCTTATGGTTCATTTTCAAATTTCCACATTTATTTTTCATCTCTATCACTGTATATTCTGATTGAAGTTCAGTTTGTTATACACATATTCACCTAATATATTTTCATTTGAACTTATCTTCAATAATTTCCACCTAAGACCTTGTAATGACATTTTTAATTTCTCCAGTGTATTATGATGTAATTTTTTTTTCATCTCCAAGTGCCTATTTATTCTCTAACACTAACCTTGAGTCAGTACAAATTGGATGCATTATGGGACCTACCTCAGAATCAATTTATATTTTTTCTTTCATCCAGGTACCATAGTTTATAGAATTTCAACTGTAATTAGAATAGTATTTCCAATGTCCGATGTAGAATTTTCATACATAAAACTTTTTTTGTATATGAAATTCAACCTAACTACCCCTGACTTAACTACTATATTATCATAGGTCTAATTTTACTCATTTCTGTTTAGTATTCTCTCTACTCATGTAATTTCTGTCATGTTTTAATGCTCTTCTTAAGAATAAAATTTATATAAATATTCATGTTAATTCTCATACCCTAACCCTGATTCAGGATGTAATATTTCACACATTTCTGTCTGTCAATCAATGTTCTTTATTCCATGAAGCCTATGGCAACTCCCAAGAGTGTTTAGCTTTAAGCTTTTCCTTTCCACACGGAAATTATTTATCCACCTCAGCTTATCATATATCAGATTCAAACTCACATTCTCATATTAGGCAACACATTTGTTATGGCTCTCTGTGACTCATCCTCGTACAGGATTTGATATATGTACATATGCTTTATCACATAGGTTCAGATGTGTATAGGCAAGATTATTTCTATTTTTTCACATTTGTGTTAATTCTCTAAAATCACATGTAATCGGGTCAATATTTAATTGTATTTAATTGTATAGTTTAAATTCATCCTGTGTCACTCTATTTTTGTTTAAATCCAGGAATTTTCACATACATGTTACAGTCTATTTTGCCTCTTCTTTTCAATATTCTCTCTTCCATATCTGTAGGTATGAATAAACAATGCTAAATTGTGACGTGTTGTTTTTCAACACATTACTGCCTTAGGGAAGCAGACCCAGTGAAGCATTGAAGCTAGAAATATTGAAAAGTGGTCAAACAGACTTCTCTAGGTTTGAGAAGAGGAGGATAGGTGGCATCAGGTTCCAAGAAGTACATGTGTATTTCCTTTTTACATATCATATGCTCTCTTTGTTCTTTGATTTATTTCGTCTAATCTCCTATTTCTGCTTATGTGTCAGGGCCCAGTTTATGCTTTATGAGATGGTCCATTGGCCTCCAGCTGAGAGAGCATAGGGGCCAGGTGCAGGCAATAGGGCATCCAGAAGCTTAATTATCATCTTTCCAGGAAGGCAATCATGAGCAACACTTGGAACCTGGGTCATTTTTAAGGAAAGTTACAAAAAAGGCCTCAGAACATATGAACATTTCAAGAGCTCTGCCATGCCCCAGACAGATTTACCTTATGTTTTTCTTCTGAATCAACTTATTGATATGCATTCACTCTCTTACTCATTCTGACTTCAGTTATATACTCTATATTAGGTACATTCAGAATTTTACTTATTGACAAAATACAATTTCCAATGACACTCATTTTACACTTGCCTGTGTGGGATTATATCTATTCATGTATGATTTTTCACATATTCTCAGAATTACATTCTTATGAATATTCATAATTGTACAAACTCAGTTGAATTCTCTCACACTCAATCAATGTCTGTAAAAAATCTGATGAAAATTTTATCTATATTCGTACTATTCCTAAATTTTCTTAATTCTCAGACCTTTAATATGAATTTTCAATTATAGTACACTTTCTGTTTACAAAGAAATACATCCGGTCCAAAGAAGTACATGTCAATTCACTTTTTACATAACTTATAATCTCTTTTTTCTTTGAATTTCTTCATCTAATCTCCTATTTCTGCTTATGTGATAAGGCCCACTTTATGTTTATAAGATAATCCACTAACCTCTAGCTGATTGACCATAGGGGCCAGGTTCAGACAATTAAGCATCCAGGTATGGAATTAACATCTTTCCTGGAAGGCAATCATGACAAACACGTGGCATCTGGGTCAGTTTTTAAGGAAAGTTTGGAAGAAGGCCTCAGAACATATGAACATTTCAAGAGCTCTACCATGCTCCAGACAGAATTTGCCTATGTTTTTCTTCTGAATTAAATTATCTATTTGCATTCACTATCTTTCTCATTTTGACTTCAAATATTTACTCTAGATTAGGTACATTTTGACTTTTAATTATTGACAAAATATATTTTCCAATGATTCTAAATTTACTCATGAATCTGTGGTATTCTATCTATTTATGTATGATTGTTCACATATTCTCAGGATTAGATGCTTATGAATATTCATAAAAGTTCAAACTAAGTTGAATTCTCTCACATTAATCTATGTCTGTATAAAATCTGCTAAATATTTTACCTATATTCCTAAATTTTCTTAATTCTCGAACCTCTAATATAAATTTTCAATTCTAGTACACTTTATATTTACATAGAAATACATCTGGTCCCAAGATGTACATGTGTATTTCCTTTTTAAATATCCTGTACTCTCTTTGTTCTTTGATTTACTTCATCTAATCTTCTATTTCTGCTTATGTGAAAGAGCCCAATTTATGCTTTATGAGGTGGTACATTGGCCCCCCAGCTGATAGAGCATAGGTGCCAGGTGCACTCAATTGGGCATCCTGGTGCTTAATTAACATAATTCCTGGAATAATATTATGAGCAACACATGGCACCTGGGTCAGTTTTTAAGAAAAGTTTGGAAGAAGACATCAGAACATATGACCATTTCAAGAGCTCTGCCATGCTCCAGACATAATTTAGCTTATGTATTTTTCTGACACAACTTACCTATTTTCATTCACAATCTTACTCATTCTGACTTCAATAATATGCTTTAGATTAGGTACATTATGAATTTTACTTATTGACAAAATACATTCTCCAATGAATCTCATTTTATACATGCCTCTGTGAAATTCTATCTATTCATGGATGATTTTTCACGTATTCTCAGAATTACGTTCTTATGAATATTCATAACTGTCCAAACTCAGTTGAATACTCTCACACTCCATCTATGTCTGTATAAAATCTGATAAAAATTTTACCTATATTCATATTTTTCCTAAATTTTCTTAATTCTTGGACTTCTAATATGAATTTTCAATTCTAGTACACTTTATATTTACATAGGAATACATCTGATCCCAAGAAGTACATGTGTATTCCCCTTTTACATATCCTATGCTCTCTTTGTTCTTTGGTTTACTTTATCTAATCTCCTATTTCTGGTTATGTGAAAGGGCCCAGTTTATGCTTTATTACATGGTCCATTGGCCTCCAGCTGATAGAACATAGGGGCCAGATGCAAGCAATTAAGCATCCAGGTGCTTAATTAACATCTTTCCAGAAAGACAATCATGAGCAACACGTGGCATCTGGGTCAGTTTTTTAAAAAGGTTTGGAAGAAGGCCTCAAAACATACCAAAATTTCAAGAGCTCTGCCATGCTCAAAACAGAATTTATCTTATGTTTTTCTTCTGACTCAACTTATCTGTTTTCATTCACTATCTTTCTCATTCTGACTTCAAATATATACTCTGGATAAGGTGCATTGTGACTTTTACTTATTCATGAAATATATTTTCCAATGACTCTCTTTTTAATCATGCCTGTGTGGGATTCTATCTATTCATGGATGATTTTTTATGTATTCTCAGAATAATAATATTATTAATATTCATAACTGTCCAAACTCAGTACAATTCTCTCACACTCAATCAATGTCTGTATAAAATCTGATAAAAATTTTACCTATATTCGTACTTTTCCTAAATTTTCTTAAATGTCAGACTGCTAATATGTATTTTCTATTTTAGTACACTTTGTATTTACTTAGGAATAGATGTGGTCCCAAGAAGTACATGTGTATTCCCTTTTTACATATCATATGCCCCCTTTGTTTTTTGAATTACTTCATCTAATTTTCTATTTGTGCTTATGCGAGAGGGCCCAGTTTATGCTTTATAGAATGGTCCATTGGCCTCAAGCTGAGAGAGCACAGGGTCCAGGTGCAGGCAATTGGGCATTCTGGTGCTTAATTAACATCTTTTGAGGAAAGCAATCATGAACAACACGTGGTACCTGGGTCAGTTTTTAAGGAAAGTTTGGAAGAAGGCCTCAGAACATATGACTATTTCAAGAGCCCTGCCATGCTCCAGACAGAATTTGCCTAATGTTTTACTTCTGACCCAAAATATCTATTTGCATTCACCATATTACTCATTCTGACTTTAATTATATGCTCTATATTATATATATTCTGAGTTTTAGTTATTCACAAAATATAGTTTCCAATGATTCTCATTTTACTCATGTCTCTGTGGTGTTCTATCTATTCAAGTATGATTTTTCACGTATTCTCAGAATTATGTGCTTATGAATATTCATAACTGTCCAAACTCAGTTGAATTCTCTCACATTTAAACTATGTCTGTATAAACTCTGATAAATATTTTACCTATATTAATACTTTTTCTAAATTTTCTTAATTGCTGGACCTCTAATATAAATTTTCTATTCTAGTACACTTTCTATTTACATAGGATTACATCTGGTCCCAAGACGTACATGTATATTCCCTTTTTATATACCCTATGCTCTCCATGTTCTTTGATTTACTTCCTCTAATCTCCTATTTTGGCTTATGTGAGATGGCCCAATTTATGCTTTATGACATAGTCCATTGGCCTCATGCTGATAGATCATAGGGGTAATGTGCAGGTAAATGGTCATCTAGGTGCTTAATAAACATCTTTCTGGGAAGGCAATCATTAGCAGTACGTGGCACTTCACTCAGTTTTTAAAAACAGTTTGGAAGAAGACCTCAAAACATACGATTATTTCAAAAGATCTGCCATGCTCCAGGCAGAATTTTCCTTGTTTTTCTTCTTACTCAACTTATCTATTTGCATTCACTATCTTTCTATTCTGACTTCAAATATATACCCTAGATTAGGTACATTCTAACTTTTACTTATTGACAAAATACATTTTCCAATGACTTTCATTTTACTCATGACTTTGTGAAATTCAATCTATTAATGGATGATTTTTCTCGTATTCTCAGAATTACATGCTCATGAATATTCATAACTATTGAAACTGCATTTAATTCTCTCACACTCAATCTATGTCTGTATAAAATCTGATAAAAATTTTACCTATATTCGTACTTTTAATAAAGTTTCTTAATTCTCGGGCCTCTAATATGAATTTTCAATTCTAGTAAACTTTCTATTTACATAAAAATACATCTGGTTCCAAAAGTACATGTGTATTCCCTTTTTACATATCCTATGCTCTCTTTGTTCTTTGATTTACTTCATCTAATCTGCTATTTCTACTTATGTGAAATGGCCCAGTTTATGAGTTATGAGATAGTCCATTGGTCTCCAACTCATAGTGCATAGGGGCCAGGTGCAGGCAATTGTGCATCCAGATGCTTAATTAACATCTTTCCGAGAAGGAAATCATGAGCAAAACTGGCACCTGGGTCAGTTTTTAAGGAAAGTTTGGAAGAAGACCTCACAACATATGAACATTTCAAGAGCTCTGCCATGCTCCAGACAAAATCTGTTTTATGTTTTTCTTCTGACTCAACTTATCTATTTGAATTCACTCTCTTTCTCATTCTGACTTCAAATATATTCTCCAGATTAGTTACATTCTGACTTTTAATTATTGACATTTTCTAATGACTCTAATTTTATTAATGCATGTGTGAAATTCTATCTTTTCATGTATGATATTTCATGTATTCTCAGAATTACATTCTTATGAATATTCATAATTGTCCAAACTTCGTTGAATTCTCTCACAGTCAATCTATGTCTGTATAAAATCTGATAAAATTTACCTATATTCGTACTTTTCCTAAATTTTCTAAATTCTCAAAGTTGTAATATAAATTTTCAATTCTAGTACACTTTCTATTTACATAGAAATACATCTGGTCTCAAGAAGTACATGTGTATTCCCTTTTTACATATCCTATGCTCTGTTTGTTCTTTGGTTTACTTTATTTAATCTTTTATTTCTGCTTATGTGACAGGGCCCATTTTATGCTTTATGAGATTATCCATTGGCCTCAAGCTGATAGCGCATAAGGGCCAAGTGGAAGCAACTGAGCATCCAGATGCTTAATTAACATCTTTCCAGGAAGACAATCATGAGCAATACATGGCACCTGGGTCAATATTTAAGTAAAGTTTGGAAAAACGCCTCAGATCATATTAATATTTCAAGAGCTCTGCCATGCTCCAGACAAAATTTGCCTTATGTTTTTCTTCTGACTCAACTTATCTATTTGCATTCACTACCTTTCTCATTCTGACTTCAAATACCTACTCTAGATTAGAGTTTTTACTTTTACTTTTGATAAAATACATTTTTTAATGACTCTCATTTTACTCATGCCTGGGAAGGATTCTATCTTTTCATGTATGATTTTGCACGTTTTCTCAGAATTACATTCTTATGAATATTCATAACTATCCAAACTTAGAATTCTCTCACACTCAATCTATGTCTGTATAAAATCTGATAAAAATTTTACTAATTTTTGTACTTTTCCTAAATTTTCTTAATTCTCGAACCTCTAATATAAATTTTCAATTCTAGTACAATTTCTATTTACGTAGCAATACATCCGTTCCCAAAAAGTACATGTGTATTTCATTTTTACACATCCTATGCTCTCTTTGTTCTTTGGTTTACTTCATCTATTCTCCTATTTCTGCTTCTGTGACAGGGCCCAGTTTATGCTTTATGAGATAGTCCATTGGCCTCTAGCTGGTAGAGTATAGGGCCAAGTGCAGGCAGTTGGGCATCCAGGTGCTTAATTAACATCTTTCCAGGAAGGCAATCATGAGCAACACGGAGCACCTGGGTCAGTTTTTAAGAAAAGTTTGGAAGATGGCCTCAGAACATGAACATTTCAAGAGCTCTGCCATGCTCCAGACAGAATTCGCTTTATGTTTTCCTTTTGACTCAACTTATGTATTTGCATTCACTATCTTTCTAATTCTGACTTCAAATATATACTCTAGATTAGGAATATTCTGACTTTTACTTATTGACATAATACATTTTCCAATGACTCTCAATTTGTTCATGCCTGTGTAACATTCTTTCTATTCATGGATGAGTTTTCAAGTATTCTCAGAATTACATTCTTATGAATATTCATAACTGTCCAAACTCAGTTGAATTCTCTCACACTCAATCTATTTCTGTATAAAATCTGATAAAAATTTTACCTATATTCGTACTTTTTCTAAACTTTCTTAAATCTTAGACCGCTAATATGTATTTTCAATTTTAGTACACTTTCTATTTACATAGGAATACATCTGGTCCCAACAAGTACATGTGTATTCCATTTTTACATATCCTATACTCTCTTTGTTCTTTGGTTAACTTCATCTAATCTCCTATTTTTACTTATGTCACAGGGCCCAGTTTATGCTTTATGAGATGATCCATTGGCCTCCAGCTGATAGAGCATAGGGGCCAGGTGCAGGCAATTGGGCATACAGGTGCTTAATAAACATCTTTCTGGGAAGGCATTCATGAAAAACACGGGGAATCTGGGTCATTTTTTTAAAAGTTTGGAAGAAGGACTCAGAATATATAAACATTTCAAGAGCTCTGCCATTCTTCTGACAGAATTTGCCTTATACTTTTTTTTTTTTTTGGCTCAACTTATTTATTTGCATTCACTATCTTTCTCATTCTGACTTCAAATATATACCCTAGATTAGGTACATTCTGACTTTTACTTATTGACAAAATACATTTTCCAATGACTCTCATTTTACTCATGTGTGTTTGGGATTCTATCAATTCATGGACCATTTTTCACGTATTCTCAGTAATACATTCTTATGAATATTCATAACTGTTGCACTCAGTTGAATTCTCTCACACTATATCTGTGTCTGTATATAATCTGATAAAAATTTCATCAATATTTGTACTTTTCCTAAATTTTCTTAATTCTTGAATCTCTAATATGAATTTTCAATTGTAGTACACTTTCTATTTACATAGAAATACATCTGGTTCCAAGAAGTTCATGTGTATTTTCTTTTTACATATTCTATGCTATCTTTGTTCTTTGGTTTACTTCATATAATCTCCTATTCCTGCTTATGCGACAGAGCCCAGTTTATGCTTTATGAGATATTGCATTGGCCTCCAACTGATACAGCATAAGGACCAGGTGCAGGCAATTGGGCATCCAAGTGCTTAATTAACATCTTTCAGTGAAGGCAATCATGAGCAACACAAGGCACCTTGGTCAGTTTTTAAGGAAAGTTGGGAAGAAAGCCTGAGAACATATGAACATTTCAAGAGCTCTGCCATGCTCCAGACAGAATTTGCCTTATGTTTTTCTTCTGACTCAACTTATCTATTTGCATTCACAATCTTTCTCATTCTGACTGCAAATATATACTCTAGATTAGGTACATTCTGACATTTACTTATTGACAAAATATATTTTCCAATGACTACCATTTTACTCATGCCATTATGGGATTCTATCTATTCATGGATGATTTTTCTCGTATTCTCTGAATTACATTCTTATGAATATTCATAACTGTCCAAACTCAGTTGAATTCTCACACACTCAATCTATGTCTGTATAAAATCAGATAAAAATTTTACCTATATTCGTACTTTTCCTAATTCTTCTTAATTCTTGGACCTCTGATATGAATTTTTAATTCTACTACACTTTCTATTTACATATTTTACTCTTCCATTTTATGCCTATTTTATACATATTATACATGGGATTCAACCAGCTTTCTCATGTTCACATAATGTGTTTTTTTATGGCAATACCTCGACTCATGTTTGTGTAAGATTCTATGAAGTCTTCTAGGTTTGCCCAACTCTACACAAAAGTACTTTCTTCATAATATCCATATTTATCCATATTTGTGTTAAATCACTTACTCTTACCCGAAGGTAGTACAAACTATGCTATTAAATTTTATATATTTCACTAGAAAATCCTAAATTTCCATCATTCAAGGTATGTCTCAGAATTTCTAAATGTGTCATACTGTTCATTTTCAAATTTCCACATTTACTTTCCATCTCTGTCGCTTTTTTAACCTTAAATGAAGTTCAGGTTGTTATGCATATATTCACCTTATATATTTTTGTTTGACCTTCTCTTGAATAATTCCCCCATAAGACTTTGTAATGACATTTATAATTTCTCTGGTGTATTCTGATGTAAATTCTTTATTTTTTTTTAATCTCCAAGTGCCTGTTTATTCTCTAGCACTAACCTTGAGTCAGTACAAATTGGATACATTATGGAACCTACCTCAGAATCAATGTACATTTTTTTCCTTTATCCAGTATTATAGTGTATAGAATTTTAACTGTAATTGGAATAGTATTTTCCATGTCCAATGTAGAATTTGCATAAATAAAATTATTTTGTATATGAAATTCATCCTAACTACCCCTGACTTACCTACCATATTATCATAGGTCTCATTTTTCTCATCCCTTTTTGCTATTCTCTCTTCTCAAGTAATTTCCCTCATATTTTAATGCCCTTCTTAAGAATAAAGTTTATATAAATATTCATGCTAATTCTCATACTTTAACTCTAATTCAGGATGTAATATTTTACACACTTCTGTCAATCAACAGTCTTTATTACATGAAGCACAAGGCATTTTCCAAGATTGTTTGCTTTGAACTTTTCCTTTTCACACTGAAATTTTTATATACACCTCAGTTTATCATAGATCAGATTAAAAGTCACATTCTCATATTTAGCCACACATTCGTTATGGCTCCCTGTGATTCATCCTCATACAGTATTTGGTATATTCACATATGCTTTATCACACATGTTCAGATGTGTATAGTCAGGATTATTTCTATTTTTTTACATTTGTGTTAATTCTCTAAATTCACTTGCACTTGGGACAATATATAACTGTGTAGTTTATCTTCATCCTGTGTTACTTCATTTTTTCTGAAATCAGGAATTTTCACATACATGTTACAGTCTATTTTGCCTCTTCTTTTCAATATTCTCTTTTCCATATTTGTAGGTATGAATAAACACCACTAAATTGTGACTTGTGGTTTTTCCACAAATGATGAATTACTACTTGAGGGAAGTAGATGCATTGAAGCATTGAAGCTGGAAATATGAATATGTGGTCATAAAGACATCTCTGGTATTCAGAAGAGGACCATAGGTAGCATCATGACCCATAAAGTACATGTGTATTCCCTTTTTACATATCCTATGTTCTTTTTTTTCTTTGATTTACTTCATCTAATCTCCTATTTCTTCTTATGTGACAGTGCCCAGTTTATGCTTTATGAGATGGTCCATTGACCTTCAGCTGATAGAGCATAGGGTCCAGTTGCAAGCAACTGGGCATCCAGGTGCTTAATTAACATCTTTCTGGGAAAGCAATCATGACCAACATGTGGCACCTGGGTCAGTTTTTTTAAAAAATGTGGAAGAAGGCCTCAGAACATATGAACATTTCAAGAGTTCTGCCATGCTCCAGACAGAATTTGCCTTATGTTTTACTTCTGACTCAACTTATCTATTTGCATTCACTATCTTTCTCATTCTGACTTCAAATTATACTCTAGATTAGGTACATTCTGACTTTTATTTTTGAGAAAGTACATTTTCCAATGACTCACATTTAACTCATGCCTGTGTGGGATTTTATCTATTAATGGATGTTTTTTCATGTATTCTCAGAATTACATTCTTATGAATATTCATAACTGTCCAAACTCAGTTGAATTCTCTCACACTCAATCTATGTCTTTATAAAATCTGATACAAATTTTACCTATATTTGAACTTTTTCTAAATTTTTTTAATTCTCGGACCTCTAATATAAATTTTCCATTCTAGTACACTTTCTAATGACATAGAAATATATCTGGTCCCAAAAAGTACATGTGTATTTCCTTTTTGCATACCCTGTGCTCTCTTTGTTCTTTGATTTACTTCATGTAATCTTCTATATCTGCTTATGTGACAGGGACAAGTTTATGCTTTATGTAAGGGTCCATTGGCCTCCAGCTGACAAAGCATAGGGACCAGGTGCAGGCAATTGGGCATCCAGGTGCTTAATTAACAATTTTTCGGAAAGGCAATCATGAGGAACACATGGCACCTTGGTCAGTTTTTGAGAAATGTTTGGAAGAAGTCCTCAGAACATATAAACATTTCAAGAGCTCCTCCATTCTCCAGACAGAATTTGCCTTATGTTTTTCTTCTGACTCAACTTATCTATTTCCATCCACTATCTTTCTCATTCTGACTTCAAATATATTCTCTAGATAAGGTACATTCTGACTTTTACAGATTGACAAAATACATTTTCCAATGACTCTCATTGTACTCATTTCCAGGTGGGATTCTATCTCTTCATGGATGATTTTTCACGTACTCTCAGAATTACATTCTTATCAATATTCATAACTGTCCAAACTCAGTTGAATTCTCTCATACTTAATCTATGTCTGTATAAAATCTTCTAAAATTTTTACCTATATTCATACTTTTCCTAAATTTTCTTAATATCAATTTTCAATTCTAGTACACTTTCTATTTACATAGAAATACATCCAGTCCCAAGAAGTACATGTGTATTTCCTTTTTACATATCCTATGCTCTCTTTGTTCTTTGGTTTACTTCATTTACTCTTTTATTTCTGCTTATGTGACAGGGCCCAGTTTATGCTTAATGAGATGGTCCATTGGCCTCCAGCTGATAGAGCGTAGGGGCCAGATGCAGGCAATTGGGAATCCAGGTGCTGATGTAACATCTTTTCGGGAAAGCATTCATGAGCAACACATGGCACCAGGGTCAGTTTTTAAGGAAAGTTTGGAAGAAGGGCTCAGATCATATTAAAATTTCAAGAGCTTTTCAATGCTCCAGACAGAATTTGCCTTATATTTTACTTCTGACTCAACTTATCTATTTGCATTCACTATCTTTCTCATTCTGACTTCAAATATATACTCTAGAGTAAGTACATCCTGACATTTACTCATTGAAAAAATACATTTTCCAATGACTCTTATTTTTCTCATGCTTGTGTGGATTCCTATCTCTTCATGGATGATTTTTTACATAGTCTCAGAATTACATTCTTATGAATATTCATAACTGTCCAAATTTCTTGAATTCTTTCACACTCAATATATGTCTGTATAATATCTCATAAAAATGTTACCTATATTTCCACTTTTTTTAAATTTTCATAATTCTCAGACCTCTAATATGAATTTTCAATTCTACTACACTTTCTACTTACATATCTTACTCTTCCATTTTTATGCCTATTTTATACATATTATACATTGGATTCAACCAGCTTTGTCACATTCACATAATGTATTTTGTTATGACACCACCACTACTCATGTTTGTGTAAGATTCTATGAAGTCATCTATGTTTGCCCATCTCTACACATAAGTACCTTTATAGTAATATCTATATTTATCCATATTTGTGTTAAATCATTACACTTATCCTAAGGTAGTACAGACTATGCTATTAAATTTTATATATTTCTCTCTGAAATCCTAAGTTTCCATCATTATGTCTCAAAATTTCTGAATATGTCATACAGTTCATTTTCAAATTTCCACATTTACTTTCCATCCCTATCACTGTATATCCTAAATCAAGTTCAGTTTGTTATTCGTATATTCACCTTATATATTTTCATTTGACCCTCTCTTGAATAATTCCCCCATAAGACTTTGTAATCACATTTATAATTTCTCTGGTGTGTTCTGATGTAAATTCTTTATTTATTTTTTAATCTCCAAGTGCCTGTTTATTCTCTAACACTAACCTTGAGTCAGTACAAATTGGATACATTAGGGGACCTACCCTAGAATCAATGTTTATTTTTTCTTTCATCCAGGTACCATAGTGTATAGAATTTCAACTGTAATTGGAATAGTATTTGCAATGTCCGGTGTATAATTTGCATACATAACAGTTTTTTGTATATGAAATTCATCCTAACTACCACTGACTTAACTACTATATTTTCATGGGTCTCATTTTACTCATCCCTCTATAGTATTCTCTCTACGCATGTAATTTCCCTCATATTTTAATGCCCTTCCTAAGAATAAAGTTTACATGAATATTCATGGTAATTCTCATATCCTAACTCTAATTCAGGATGTAATATTTCACACATTTCTGTCTGTCAGTCAACAGTCTTTATTCCATGAAGCCCAAGGCAACTTCCAAGAGTGTTTTGCTTTGAACTTTTTCTTTTCTCACTGAAATTTTTAAATCCCCCTCAGTTTAACATAGATCAGATTCAAATTCACATTCTCATATTTCGCAACACATTTGTTATGGCTCTTTGTGAATCATCCTCATACAGGATTTGATATATTTACATATGCTTTATTACATAGGTTCAGATGTGTATAGTCAGAATTATTTCTATTTTTTCACATTTGTGGTAATTCTCTAAAATCACTTGCAATTGGGTCAATATTTAATTGTATAGTTTAACTTCATCCTGCGTGACTTTATTTTTTCTTAAATCCAGAAATTTTCACATACATGTTCAGTCTATTTTGCCTTTTATTTTCAATATTCTCTCTTCCATATCTGTAGGTATGAATAAACACCACTAAATTGTGACTTGTGGTTTTTCCACACATGATGAATTACTACCTTAAAAAAGCAGACCCAGTGAAGCATTGAAGCTGGAAATATTAATAAGTGGTCATACAGACTTCTCTGGGTTTGAGAAGAGAACCTTAGGTGGCATAAGGTCCCAAGAAACACAATTGTATTCCCTTTTTACATATCCTATGCTCTCTTTGTTCTTTAGTTTACTTTATGTAATCTCCTATTTCTGCTTATGTGACAGGTTTCAGTTTATGCTTTATGAAATCTCCCTGTGGCCTCCAGCTGATAGAGCATAAAGGCCAGATGCAGGCAATTCAGCATCCTGGTGCTTAATTAACATCTTTCCAAGAAGGCAATCATTACCAATACATGGCACCTGGGTCAGTTTTTGAGGAAAGTTTGGAAGAAGGCCTAAGAACATATGAACATTTCAAGAGCTCTGCCATGTTCCAGACAGAATTTGCCTTACGTTTTTCTTCTGACTCAACTTATCTATTTGCATTCACTATCTGTCTCATTCTGACTTCAAATATATACTCTAGATTAGGTATATTATGACTTTTACTTATTGACAAAATACATTTTCCAATAACTCTCATTTTATTCATGCTTTTGTGGGATTCTATGTCTTCATGGATGATTTTTCACGTATTCTCAAAATTACACTCTTATGAATATTCGTAACTCTCCAAACTCTGTTGAATTCTCTCACACTCTATGTCTTTAAAAAAACTGATAAAAATTTTACCTATATTCGCCTTTTCCTAAATTAACATAATTCTCGGGCTTCTAATATGAATTTTCAATTCAACTACACTTTCTTTTTACATATTTCACTCTTCCATTTTATGCCTTCTTTATACATATTATACATGAGATTCAATAAGCTTTCTCGTGTTCACATAATGTGTTTTGTTATAATACTATCTCAACTCATGTTTGTGTAAGATTCTATGAAGTCATCTATGTTTTCTCACCTCTACGTATAAGTAACTTCTTAGTAATATCCATATTTATCTATATTTGTGTTAAATCACTTACATTTACCCTATGGTAGTACAGACTATGCTATTAAATTTTATATATTTCTCTCAGATATCCTAAATTTCCATCATTCTAGGCATGTCTCAAAATTTTTAAATATGTTGTACAGTTTATTTTCAAATTTCTGCATTTACTTTCCATCTCTATCACTGTATATAACCTTATAGTTCATTTTTTAATTTGTATATTCACCTTATATATTTTCATTTGACCTTCTCTTGAAAAATTCCCCCATAAGACTTTGTAATGACATTTATAATTTCTCCGGTGTATTCTGATGTAAATCTTTATATTTTTTAATCTCCAAGTGCCTGTTTATTCTCTAACACTAACCTTCAGTCAGTACAAATTGGATACATTATGGGACCTTCCTCAGAATCAATGTTTATTTTTTTCTTCATCCAGGTACCATAGTGTATAAATTTCAACTGTAATTGGAATAGTATTTTCAATGTCCTATGTAGAATTTGCATACATAACACTTTTTTGTATATGGAATTAATCCTAACTACCCCTGACTTAACTACTATATTATCATAGATATCATTTTACTCAGCCTGTTTAGGATTCTCTCTACTCTTGTAATTTCCCTCATATTTTAATGCCCTTCTTAAGAATAAACTTTACATAAACATTCATGGTAATTCTCATACCCTAACCATAATTCAGGATGTAATATTTTACACATTTCTGGCTGTCAATCAACGTTCTTTATTCCATGAAGCCCAAGGCAACTTACAAGAGTGTTTAGCTTTGAACTTTTTCTTTTCACACTGAAAGTTGTATATCCACATCAGTTTACCATAGATCAGATTCAAACTCACATTCTCATATTTAGCAACACATTTGTTATGGCTCTTTGTGACTCATCCTCATACACAATTTGATATATTTACATATGCTTTATCACATAGGTTCAGATGTGTATAGTCAGGATTATTTCTATTTTTTCACATTTGTGGTAATTCTCTAAAATCACTTGCAATCGGGTCAATATTTAATTGTATAGTTTAACTTCATCCTGCATGACTCCATTTTTTCTTAAATCCAGAAACTTTCACAAACATGTTATAGTCTATTTTGCCTCTTCTTTTCAATATTCTCTCTTCCATATCTGTAGGTATGAATAAACACCACTAAATTGTGATGTGTGCTTTCTCCACACATGATGAATTATTAACTTAGAAAAGATGCAGTGAAGCACTGAAGCTGGAAATATTGATAAGTGGTCATACAGACTTCTCTGGGTTTGAGTAGAGGACCATAGGTGGCATAAGGTCCCAAGAAATACATGTGTATTCCCTTTTTACATATCCTATGCTCTCTTTGTTCTTTGATTTACTTCATCTAATCTCCTATTTCTGCTTATGTGATAGGGCCCAGTTTATGCTTTATGAGATGGTCCATTGGCCTCCAGCTGATAGAGCAAAGGGGTTAGGAGCAGGCAATTGGGCATTCAGGTGCTTAATTAACATCTTTCTGGGAAGCAATCATGACCAACACATGGCACCTGGGTCAGTTTTTGAGGAAAGTTTGGAAGAAGGCCTCAGAGGATATCAACATATCAAGAGATCTGCCATGCTCCAAATAGAATTTGCTTATGTTTTTCTTCTGACTCAAATTATTTATTTGCATTCACTATCTTTCTTATTCTGACTTCAATTATATACTCTAGATTAGGTACATTCTGTCTTTTACATATTGACAAATAACATTTTCCAATGACTCTTATTTTACTCATGCCTGTGTGAGATTCTATCTATTCATGGATGATTTTTCACATATTCTCAGAATTACAATCTTATGAATAGTCATAACTGTCCAAATTCAGTTGAATTCTCTCTCACTCAATTTATGTCTGTATAAGATCTGTTAAAAAATTTACCTATATTCATACTTTTCCTAAATTTTCTTAATTCTTTGACCTCTAATGTGAATTTTTAATTTTAGTACACTTTCTATTTACATAGGAATATATCTGGTTTCAAGAAATACATGTGTATTCCATTTTTACACATTTTATGCTCTATTTGTCCTTTAATATACTTCATCTAATCTTCTCTTATTGCTTAAGTAAAAGGGCCCAGTTTATGTTTCATGAGATTGTGCATTGGCCTCCAGATGATAGAGCATAGAGACCATGTGCAGGCATTGGGCATTCTGGTGCTTAAATATCATTGTTCCGGGAAGGCTGCAATGAGCAACACGGGGCACCTGGGTCAGTTTTTAACAAAAGTTTGGAAGAATGCCTCAAAGCACATGAACATTTCAAGTGCTCTGCCATGCTCCAGAATTTGCCTTATATTTTCCTTCTGATGCAACATATTTATTGGTATTCACTATCTTTCTCGTTCTGACTTCAATTGTATACTCTAGATTAGGTACATTCTGACTTTTACTTATTGAAAAAATACATTTCCAATGACTCTCATTTTACTCATGCCTGTGTGGGATTCTCTGTCTTCATGGATGATATTTTACGTATTCTCAGAATTACACACTTATGAATATTCATAACTGTACAAACTCAGTTGAATTCTCTCACACTCTATGTCTGTTTAAAATCTGATAAAATTTTTAACTATAATTCTACTTTTTCTAAATTTTTTAAATTCTCGGACCTCTAATATAAATTTTCTATTGTAGTACACTTTCTATTTACATAGGAATACATCTGATCCCAAGACGTACATGTATATTCCCTTTTTACATATCCTATGCTCTCTTTGTTCTTTGATTTACTTCATCTAATCTCCTATTTCTGCTTATGTGAGATGGCCCAATTTATGCTTTATGAGATAGTCCATTGGCCTCATGCTGATAGATCATAGGGGTCATGTGCAGGCAAATGGTCATCTAGGTGCTTAATAAACATCTTTCTGGGAAGGCAATCATGAGCATCACGTGGCACTTGAGTCAGTTTTTAAAGAAAGTTTGAAAGAAAACATCAAAAGATATGATTGTTTCAAAAAATCTGCCATGCTCCAGGCAGAATTTTCCCTATGTTTTTCTTCTGACTCAACTTATCTATTTGCATTCACTATCTTTCTATTCTGACCTCAAATATATACCCTAGATTAGGTACATTCTGACTTTTATTATTGACAAAATACATTTTCCAATGACTTTCATTTTACTCATGCCTTTGTGAAATTCTATCTATTCATGGATGATTTCTCACATATTCTCAGAATTACATGCTTATGAATATTGATAACTATCCAAACTACATTTAATTCTCTCACACTCAATCTATGTCTGTATAAAATCTGATAAAAATTTTACCTATATTCATACTTTTAATAAAGTTTCTTAATTCTCGGACTTCTAATATGAATTTAAAATTCTAGTAAACTTTCTATTTACATAAAAATACACCTGGTTCCAACAAGTACATGTGTATTCTCTTTTTACATATCCTATGCTCTCTTTGTTCTTTGGTTTACTTCATCTAATCTCCTATTTCTGCTTATATAATGTGGCACAGTTTATGAGTTATGAGAGAGTTCATTGGTCTCCAGCTCATAGCGCATAGGGGCCAGGTGAAGGCATTTGGGCATCCAGATGCTTAATTAACATCTTTCCAGGAAGGCAATCATGAGCAACACGTGGCACCTGGGTCAGTTTTTATGGAAAGTTTGGAAGAAGGCCTTACAACATATGAACATTTCAAGAGCTCTGCCATGCTCAGACAAAATTTGCTTTATGTTTTTTTTGACTCAACTTATGTATTTGCATTCACTATCTTTCTCATTCTGACTTCAAATATATATTCTAGATTAGGTATATTCTGACTTTTACTTATTGACAAAATAGATTCTCCAATGACTTTCAATTCACATATGCCTTTGTAATATTCTTTCTATTCATGGATGATTTTTCTCATATTCTCTGAATTACATTCTTATGAATATCATAACTGTCCAAACTCAGTTGAATTCTCTCACACTCAATCTATTTCTGTATAAAATCTGATAAAATTTTACCTATATTTGCTCTTTTCCTAAATATTTTTAATACTCAAACCTCTAATAAGAATTTTAAATTCTAGCACACTTTCTATTTACATAGAAATACATCTGATACAAGAAGTACATGTGTATTCCCTTTTTACATATCTTATACTCATTTTATTCTTTGGTTTAATTCATCTAACCTATTATTTCTGCTTATGTGAAAAGCTTCAAGTTATGCTTTATGAGATGGTCCATTGGCCTCCAGCTGATAGAGCATAGGGGCCAGGTGCAGGGAATTGGACATCCAGTTGATTAATTAACATTTTTCCAGAAAGGCAATCATGAGAAACACATGGCACTTGGGTCAGTTTTTAAGGAAAGTTTGGAAGAATGCCTCAGAACATATGAACATTTCCAGAGCTCTGCCATGCTCCAGACAGAAATGGCCTTGTGTTTTATTTCTTACTCTACTTATCAATTTGCATTAACTATGTTTCTCATTCTGACTTCAAATATATACTCTAGATTATGTACATTCCTACTTTTACTTATTCAAAAAATACTTTTGCAATGACTCTCATTTTCCTCATGCTTGTGTGGGATTCTCTTTTTTCATAGATGATTTTTCATGTATTCTCAGAATTACATTCTCATGAATACTCATATCTGTCCAAACTCAGTTGAATTCTCTCCAACTCAATGTATGTCTGTAAAAATGTGATACAAATTTTATGTATATTCGTACTTTTCCTAAATTTTCTTAATTCTCAGACCTCTAATATGAATTTTCAATTCTAGTACACTTTCTATTTACATAGAATATATCTGGTCCCCAGAAGTACATGCGTCTTCCCTTTTTACATATTTTATGATCATTTTATTCTTTGGTTTACTTCATCTAACTTATTATTTCTGCTTATGTAAATAAGCCCAGGATATGTTTTATGAGATAGTCCATTGGCCTCCAGCTGATAGAGCATATGGGCCAGGTGCAGGCAATTGGGAATCCAGGTGCTTAATTAACAGATTTCCAAAAAAGCAATCATGAGAAACACGTGGCACCTAGATGAGTTTTTAAAAGAATTTTGGAAGAAGGCCTCACTAAGGATAGAGTGACCCTTGTGTTTTGGTGAGAGGCTCTATTGGCATAGGGGTAAGAGAGACAAGCATCCAGGTGCAGGCAGTTGGGCAGGTAGGGGCCTAATTAACATCTTTACAAGAAGGCAATCAGGAGCCACAGCTGGCAGCAGGCGCCCTCCTAGTGCAAAGGGTGGAGTTAGGCCTCTGAAGGCATGTCCATTTCCATAGCTCTTTACCTTGTCAGGCTCCCCTGGGACATTTCTCTGTATTCTCACTCAACTTATCTATCTCAACTCACTGTCCAATTCTGGCTTCATCTGGACATTTCATGGAAGATTTTTTCTGACTGACTTCTTAACAACAGTCATACTGCAATGACTCTAACTTACTCAGGCCTGTATAGCATTCTCTACATTCATGTATGTTTTCCCACATAGGTTCAGAAGAACATGCTAACAAATATTAACATGTATCCCAATTGGGACTACTTTTTTCACTGGAACCCTCAGTTGGTACAAAATTGGATAACAATTTTACCTCTCTACTCTTCCTCATCCCCTTAATTCCAGGTACCCCTCAAAAAATTTCCATGTTTCTGTCACCTTCTACTGCCTTTTTTCCTGCCTGGCACTTTATATATATTTTATACATATGGTGAAGGAGAGTCGACCGATCTTTCTCCTATTTCCACAAGGTTCTCCCTTGTGGCTCTCTGTT
>PVHX01022157.1:0-28252 GCA_004024805.1 Geosciurus inauris | reverse complement strand
GGCTCATGCTTGTAATCCCAGCACTTTGGGAGGCTGAGACAGGAGAATTGCGAGTTCAAAGCCAGCCTCAGCAAGGGCGAGGCGCTAAGCAACTCAGTGAGACCCTGTCTCTAAATAACACACAAAATAGGGCTGGGGATGTGGCTCAGCGGTCGAGTGCCCCTGAGTTCAATCCCCAGTACCAAAAAAAAAAAAAAAAAAAAGAAAAGAGATTTATTTGATTCACCATTTTGGAGGCTGAGAGTCCAAGATTGGGTAACCTGAACTGTTTAATCCCTGGTAAAGGGCCCCTTCCCTATGTCACACATGAGGAAAAGCAGAAAAAGAACTAGCAACTGCATAAGTTGGACTTTAGTTATAGCATCCCACCCTCTGGAGAGCTAGCCAGAGTCTCACGAGAATTCCATTAATTACCTTGATGACATTTATTACCTTCTGAGGTTGGTACCCTCGATGACCTCCCAGTAAGGCCCACCTCTTAGAAGTTCTACCACCTCTTAGAAGGTCTACCACCTCAACAACGCCACACTAAGCCCCAAGCTTCTAGCATAAGACTTTTTGGGGTACAATTCAAACCACATCTGAACCACAGTGTACATGTGATGATTTGATTCATGTACACATTGTGAAACAATTACCACAACCAAGCTGATTAACACCTCCATCACCTCACAGAAATTACCTTTTGAGTGTGGTGTGGTGAGAACACTTAAGATCTACCCTCTTAGCAAATTTCAAGTATATAATAGAGTGATTAACTATAGTTATCATGATGTACATTAGCTCCCCAGAACTTATTCATCTTATAAGTGAAAGTTTACTCCCTCGACCACCATCTCCCCATTTCTAGTTCCCATCCCAACTCCTGGCAACCACCATCCATTTCTCTGCTTCTATAAGTTTGACTTCTTAAAATTCCACATGTTAGTGAGGTCATATAATAGTTGTCTGATTTATTTCACTTAGCATAATGCCCCCCAGGTTTATACATTTTATAAATGACATAATTTCCTTCTTTTTAAAGGCTGACTAGTATTCCTTTGTGTCTATGTTTACCTTATCCATTTATTCAGTGATGGATACGTAGGCTGATTCCACATGTTGAATGCTGTGGATAACTCTATAATAGACAAGGGAGTGCAGATATCTCTCAAGCTACTGATTTCATTTTTTTTGGATTTATACTCAAAAGTAGTATTTCTGGATCATATGGAAGTTCTATTTTAATTTTTTTAAAGGAACCTCCATAATCTTTCATAATGGTTGTGCTAATTTACATGGCCACCAACAGCATGCAGAGATTTCCTTTTCTCCTTTTCTTTACCAAAACTTACCTCTTATCTTTTGAAAAGACCCATTCTGACAGGGTGAGGTGATATCTCATTGTCATTTCAATTTACACTTCCCTGATGATTAATGATGTTATATACTTGTTAGCCATTTATATTGTACTTTGGAAAATGTCTATTTGGGTCCTTTGCTCACTTTAAAATCAGGTTATTTAGTTTTTTACTATTGAGTTTTATGAGTCCTTGTATATTTTGGATATTAAACTTTTATCAAATATATGGTTTCTAATATTTTTCCTATTCCATAGGTCGACCTGTTCATTTTATTATTTCCTTTGCTCTGCAGAAGCTCTTTAGTTTGATGGACAACTTGTTTATTTTTACTTTTCATCACTTGCTTTTAGTGTCATAGTAAAAAATAAGAATCATTGCCAAGACCAATATCAAGCAGCCTCTTTTTTGTTTTCTTCTAGGAGTTTTATGGCTTCACATCTTATGTTTAAGTCTGTTAGTCAGCTTTCTGTCACTATAACAAAATACCCAAGATAATCAACTTGTAAAGAGAAAGTTTATTTTAGTTCACAGTTTTGGAGTTCCAGCCAAGGATTCATTGGCCCTGTGATTCTGGGGTCCATGCTTACCTCCTGGTCAGGAAACAAAGAGTAAGAAAAAGGGACAAAGGTCCCACAGTCTTCTTCAAGGGCATACTCCCAATTATCTAAACATTGTTCACTAGGCCCTACCTTTTAAAGTTTCCATAGCCTCCTAATAGTGCCATGCTGGGGACCAAGTCTTTAATATATCAGCCTTTGGGAGCATTCAACATCCAAACTATAGCAAAGTCTTCAAGCCATTTTGAGTTAATTTTTTATATGGTATAAGATTTGTATATGACGTGATTTCACTCTTTTGCATGTGGATATCCAGTTTTTCCAACACATTTGTTAAAGAAACTAATTTTTCCCCATTGTGTCTTGGTTTCCTTGGCAAAGATTAGGGGGCAGTGGTAGAGCATTTGCCTAGCATCTATGGGGCACTGGGTTCAATTCTCAGCACCACATATAAATAAGTAAAAAAATAATAAAGGTCCATCGACAACTTAAAAAACAAATTGATTGACGATATATGTCTGTCAAATTCATGTCTTTGTGGTGGATGTAGCTCAGTGGCAAAATGCTTGCCTATCATGTGAAAGATCCTGGGTTCAATTCCTAGCACTATAAAATACAAACAAACAAACAAATGAGCAAAAACATGACTGGGTGTGGTGGCATACACCTGTAATCCCAGCAACTCAGGAGGCTGAGGCAGGAAGATTATAAATTCAAGGCCAGCCTTAGCAACTTAATGAGACTTTGTGTTAAAGTACAAAGGACTAGAGATGTTGTTCAGTGGTAAAGCATCCCTGGGTTCAATCCTTAGGACCTCCTCCAAAAACAACAATAATAACAACAACAAAAACATGCCTTTGAGACTATATGACTCATATTTTAGTGATCATTTTTAAAAATTATAATTTATTATTATAATTATTATTTTTTGCAATACTAGGGATTGAACATAGAACTTTGGGCATGCTAGGTGAATGTTCTACCTATGAGCTACATCTCTGGCCCCCAGTATTCATTTTCTTAGAGGACAAAAATGGTTCTAGAATCTTCTTCTTTTTCTTTTCTTTTCTTTTTTTGTTTGGTGTTGAGGATCAGACTCATGGCCTTGTGCATACTAAGAATAATGCTTCACCATTAAGCTACCTCCCCAGACCTTCTAGTATCTTCTTGATGTGTTTTCATTCCTCCTTGTACAGACTATGTACAGAATTCTCTAACTACATGGACTCTTTTATGTTACAGAATATGTGGATACTCAATTTTCTTCTGAAGATTGTGTATTTTGGGTAATGATATACAGGGAATTAAAGGAAAATGTAGGATGCATCTCTGCAACTGCAAAACCAAGCTTCATGGAAAGGTGAATAAGTCACTCCCTCTTGTACCTGTTTTCTCAGAAGGGACTACTTAGATCTTCCCTCTCTTTGAGAACAAATTTTGCTAATATTCAGATAAAGGGCCCTGCGTTTAAAAAGCAGTTCTTCATTAATTTAACAAATATTTATTGAGCACTTAATGTATGCTATGTACTTTTCAAGGCACTAAGGAAAAATGGTGAACAAAACATAAATTTTCTCCTAATGGACTTACATTCTAACTATTCCCTATGTTAAATATTAGTAATAATGAATATCACTGGGCTGATACTCACTTATTTTCCAGGTTTGAAGTCTTCTATATTTTTAAGACTATGCTTCAATTAAGAAGGGGTATAGGACCGTATTTTTCAAATTTATTTATAATAAATATCTGTTACTTCAACTGCATTCATAGTTACATTTTCAGCTATAATTCTGGACAAGTTTACCTGTTCCAAATAAGGATAAGTTAAGGATGATCTAGGATAAACCAATCAGTGCATGTTATCCTTTATTCAATAGCTTGGTAAAAAAGCATGTGACCTGAGAAGTTCTAATAGGAGCAAACCTCACTCTAGAGGGAGATTTCAAGAACACAGATCCTCTTTTATGCTCTGAAGAGTATGATCTTAAATGTGAGGGCTAGATATTCTGCAGTCATTTTTTCAGAAAAGAGGGGAAATCTGACACATGACTCTAAAATGAAGCATGGAGAATTGTGAAGAAATGGTGGCAGAGGTCTGATCATATTGTGCCTTGTCTGTTCTGCCTCTAAACTTCAATAATCAGTGAAGTTCATAACTGCATTTATTTATTGAGATAGTTGGCATGGAGTTTTTGGTAATTTCAATTCAAAGCAGAGTCATTTACACTTTAAAGTTACCCTCCTCCTTTTATTTCTATAGAAGCATTTCATGAGACTAGATTTTCTTAGAACAAATTCACATTGAAATTGACTTTGACAGTTGACAACTGTTAACTGATGTCCCAGAGAGGATAAAATATGTATCACTGTGACTAAGATATTTTGTTTTATAAGAAATAATTTGATATATACTGATATGCAGTTTAAGTGCAAATAAATCTTCTTGAATACTAATCTTTGAAAAGGGCATGCGGTTTAAATCTTTGACATATTTTTTCAGTGAGCAATGAAAACGCCTTTGAGATATTAATAAAGGAAAAGAAGAAGAAGAAGAAGAAAAAAGGTCAATATGATGATGACCAAAGGAAAGAAATTATATATTTGCTGGGAAGAAAATAAAGAAAAGATGGAAGAAGTTTTAACAATTACCTGGACAAGAAAGAGTACAGTAAAATTTCTAAGATTGCATAATTTAACGTAATGTAGGAAAAGATGTAATGATAATAGTTAATAAAGCACAAGAGTTTTCTTAAGGTTGAGTGGGCAGAAAAATGAAATGTTTAATATGCACAAGTATAATTAAAACTATGTTAATAAATTTGTTCCTATATTTTTTCATGATCATCCAGAAACAATTGATTAAAAAGGATTATCAGACTATCCCCTAATGGCATAAACCTAATATGACTGCATTTAATCTGACTAGACTGCCCTGCTCAACACAACCATTGAAATGTTGTTTTTGATCATCCTTGCAATGAAAACAGAAAGTAATATCTGATCATTTGGCAATAATATTTATAAAATGACATTTCACATGCATGTGATGATAGGATCCCAAGTTACCTAGTTTGTAAACTCATTTCAGTAATCTGAACAAAAGCCTCTATTAGTGAGCACTAATTATAGATCAACATGTGAGAAGCATTATGTTCATGGATTGATTGGCACGACTCTTAGTTAATCCAAGATTATCATCTAAAAAGGTTTTGATTTAGGATTCAATTGCCAAGTTACATCATTCCTAAAACATGTCAGATCAGGCAGCGAAGGAAAGAACCACATGCTAATGTCACAGGATGTAGATGGGTCCAAAAGGTCCCTGATGTAGACAACAACAGTGCTTACATCATGGATAATCAGCTGCTCCGAGACACTGACAAGAATGATCACCTACTCAGGTGACATGCCCTTGAACAACAGGTCTTTGTGGCTGGCAGTGGGGTAGGCGGATGGTGGCTATAGTAATGAAGGTATAGCAACCTAGTAGAACCACTGGCAGAGTGAAATCTTTGGGCCAGATTGGTATCATGTCTAGAGTGTGCAGTGGCCATTATGGCCTTGTGGGTATATTTGGGGGATACATTTGCTGAGGAGAAACCTCTCACGGGCCAAAAATCACTATGGTTGTCCCTGGATAAACGACCTGTCCATTCCTTAGATGATACATGTATTGCCACTATGTCATTGAGCTTCTCATAGATAAATGTTCACTGTTCATTTTATGCTCAGAAAATGGTAAAGTCAACTGTTCTGTCCAGTTCAGTCATTGAATAATAATAAGAAGAAGAACAACAACCATTATTATTATTATTTTGGTACTAGGGATTGAACCCAGGACCACTTAACTACTGAGCTACATTCCTAGTCTTTTTTATTTTTTATTTTGAGACAGAGTCTCGCTGAGTTGCTTAGGGCCTAGCTAAGTTGCTGAGGCTGGCCTTGAACCTATGCTCCTCTTGTCTCAGCCTCCTGATCCCCTGGGTTGTCACTGAATTCTTAAACTTCTAGCCCATGCAGGTCTGAATGGATAACTACTCATATACCCTTTCTGCTGCCCCATGATATGGCTTTGCTCACAACAGAAAGGAGAAAGACTGGAAGGGAGAAATGGTTGTAGAAATTTCTTGTGTTTCTACAAAGCTTTGCGGGTGCTCAGAACATGGTCCACCATGGTGAATTATTTCAGTGAAGGAAGCAGTTAAGAATATCGTCTTCATTATGTATGACTGTTTATATGTTGTGATTCTATACAACTTACAACTAGAGAATTGATATGTTATCCTCTATCTATGTACAATGAATCAATTTACACTGTTAACATGTAAGCCTAAATAAAACAAAAAATACAAAACAACAACAAAAAAAGAATATCGTCTTCATTCTTTAGATAAAAGAACTGAAAGATAATTTTGAGTTGGCCAATTATCATGTGGCATGAAAACTCATGTGTACTGCTAGCATTCTCTCCACCCTGATTAAAAACAATATCATCAATAACAACTAACATTTATTGAGTGCTTATCATTCTTCATATGTATTATCTCATTTAATCCTGATCATTCACTCTGTGAATGAGTACTATAATTAGCTCTACTGCACAGACCAGGACAACAAGCATTGAGTCAACTCTTCCCACAGTTTCTTATACATGATTCTGGGGTTGTTAAATATTTGATGAAGTGCATATGAACTTTTTAACTACTACCTAGCAGTTGCTCATTATAATGAATAAAAATGCTTAGTTCCATTTTCTCCTCAAGTTTACACTTTTTCCTTCTTATCTTCTCTCCCCTTAGTAGAAACTTTTACCCACAGAAACAGTAGGGATCTTAGATCCTAGGTGTACTTTACCCTTTTAGAAACCATTTGAACTTGAATAAGTCATTTAACTTCATTTTCCTCTGAAGTTTATGCATTTGAAATAATATCCCTCTGTTTAGATCCCTAGGATGTCATGAGTGTTAGATCATTGAAATCACAATGAACATGTTTTGTAAGCTGTAAAGCAATATGTAAACATTGACATAAATATTATTGATATAAATATTATCTCAACTTTTTTCTTTGCCTTACCTTTGTTTTTTGATAAAGCCATTATATTCCCAAACATATTTACATCCAAATATCTTCCAAATGGTGCTATTAACTACAACAACAAAATCAAAAGCAATGTTTCTGAACAAGTTTACTTAGAACTGTTTTGTTCTTCCAAGTCCAAGTTATTCTCTTTTTTTGGTACAAAATATTGTAGTTACAGGTGGAAGATAAACAGTTTTTCATTTCTTCAGATGGACTTCTGAGTGGAATGGGTTGAAAAGAAAAATTATTTGGTTTTTAACATTTTGAACTTTTTTGTTTGTTTGTTTGTTGTACTGGGGATCTAACCCAGGAGTTCTTTACCCTGAGCCACATCCCCAGCCTTTTCTATGTTTTTTTTTTTTTAGCACCAGGGATTGAACTCAGGGGTATTCAACAACTGAACCACATCCCCAGCCCCATTTTGTGTTATATTTAGAGACAGAGTCTCATTGAGTTGCTTAGCTCATTTCTGAGGCTGGCTTTGAACTCACAATTCTCCTGTCTCAGCCTCCCCAAGTGCTGGGATTACAGGCATGCACCACCATGCCCAGCTCCAAGTTATTCTCTTTGTAAGTAAGATGCATTTAATTTTCTGATCCTTCTGTTTGTCTCATAGTCCAGCTTCAAGTGATACATTGATCTTTTTAAATACATGAAGTACAAATTCCCAGATGCTCTCCAAAGCCCAAGTCATTTACATATCTCCTTATGTGTCAACATCTTTTGGAGCAACATAATAACTTGAATATTGAAGCCCTAAAGTTAACTGATTTGAAAGAATTTGTTTTTTAAAATCAGTTCTGCACAAGAGTAACTCATGTTTTAAGAAGAGATTGAATATAAGTATATCACAGGGAATTTCACCTTTATGTATAAGTAAAAAGAATCAATCAAATATAAATAAATAGGCCTGTGAAAGGAAGTCTAGAACCGTAGAGGAGGGAGAACAGGGGAGGGAAGGAGGACAAGAGGGAAAAGGGAGAAGGAAAAAAGGGAATCGTGAACTGAAATCGATTTCCATGCATGTCTGAGTTTGTTGGGATGAAGCCAACTACTATGTATAATTATAAAGCTCTAATAAAAGGAGAAGAAAAAGGAGGAGGAGGAAGAGGAAGAGGAGTAAGAGAAGGAAGAAGACTAAATATCAGAAAATAGAAAAGTAAGCCAAGTTTAGTGGCACATTTCTGTAATCCGGTGACTGGGGAGGCTGAGGCAGGAAGGTTGCCAGTTCAAGTTCAAGGCCAGCCTCAGCAACTTAGGGAGACCCTGTGTCAAAGTAAAAAATGAAAAGGGCTGGGGGTGTATCTCAGTGGTAAAGTGTTCATGGTTTCAATCCCTAGTACAAAAAGAAAAAGTAAGAAATTTGAAAAATATGAACGTAGACATATTCAGAAAGAAAATATTAGGGCAAGTCCTAATGTCCTAAATGAAACTGTGTGCTACCTAAATTCAAGTCAGAAGGCCAACATAATAATAATTATTAACTCCAACCCCTTCCCTGTTCTTGTGCAAAGAAATACAGAAAGATCTTAACACCGGTAAGTAAGAAGGCCATTGGCTTCCAGGGAGAGCTCTAAAGAGTTTGAAAGTAGATTTTCATGTTATCTATTCAGAAGCAAATTTCTCTAGTACTTCTCAGGAGTTTAAGGTGAAATCCAATATCTTAAAAGTTGTGTTCCAGGGCTGGGGCTGTAGCTCAGTGGCAGAGCGCTTGCCTAGCATGTGTGAGGCACTGGGTTCGATCCTTAGCACCACATAAAAATAGATAAAATAAAGGCTTGCTGTCTATCTACAACTACAAAAAAGTTAAAAAAAAAAAAGTTGTGTTCCAATTAATGTAAGTGTGGCACTACGGCTATGCTACAGAGGCATAAGACAAAACAACTTCCTTAAAAATATGTTAAGGAACTTTTCCATGTGTGATGTACATGCCTGTAATCCCAGCTACTTAAGAAGCTGAGGCAGGAGGATCAGAAATTCGAGGCCAGCCTGGGCAACTTAGCAAGATTCCATTTTCAAATAAAGTTTGAAAAGGCTGAGGATATAGTTCGGTGGTAGAGCACTCACATATGTGAGGCTCTGGGTTCAATCCCTACTACTGAAAAAAAAAAAGAAAAAAAAAAAGAAAGAAAGAAACTTTTATACATAGGAAAACTCAAACAAACAACAATAGCAAAAAACTTAAAACTTTACAAATTAAGAGTTTGATCAATCTATTCAATCTATTTTTCTGTGTCTTTCTTCTTTCTTTCTTTCTTTTTCTTTTCTTTTCTTTTTGCAGTACTACAGATTGAGTCTAGGGCATAACAACTGAGCTATATCCCCAGCTCTTTTAATTTTTTATTTTGAGACAGGGTCTCCCTAAGTTACAGAGGCTGGCCTCAAACTTGCAATCTTCCTGCCTTGGCCTCCAGAGTAGCTTGGATTACAGGCATGTGCTTTCATGTTCAGCTCTCCTTTCTTATGATATTTTGGGTCAGGAAGGAAGGACTAATCTTTTTCTTTTGGTCTTGCTGTAATAATTATCTATTGCTACATAAAATTACTCAAAATGTAATGCCTTAAAAACAACAGTAACAAGCTGAGCATGGTGGCATGCAACCCTAGTTTCAGCTTGTTGAGAGCCTGGGGCAGGAGAATCACTTGAAACCACAGGTTCCAGAGTTTGAGACAAGCCTGAGCAACATAGCAAGGTCCTGTCTCAAAACAAAAACAAAGACAATATCGGTAAGTAAACCCAGGGTCTCATACATGCTAGACAAACCTCTTCTCCATCCCCATACCTTTGCTGAGCTATATCACTGGCCCATAAGCAGTTATTATTTCTGATGGTTTCTGTAGGTTAGGAATTTAGGAGTGGCTTAGCTAGATGACCTGGCACAGGGTCCCTCCAGAGGTTGCAGTCAGGGTGTTATTTGGGACTACAGTCATCTGAAGTATTGACTGGGGAGGAGGACCTGATTTGGGATGGCTTACTCAGATTACTGGCAAGAGACTTTACTTCCTCTTCCTGTGAATCTCTACAGGGCTCTTTGAGTATCCTCATGACATGGGCCTGGCTGCCCTCACAGTGAGTGATTTAAGAGAACCATTGGAAGTTGTTAGGTATTTTATGATATTAGAAGCTACACACTATCACTTTTACAAACCCCCTTGGTCATATAGATTAGCTCAATTCAGTGTGAAAGAGTACTAGAAAAGTTAGAACAGAGGAGAAATCTCACTGGAGACCATCTTGGAGGCTGACAATAACACTCATTTCATTTATGCTGTGTGTAATTCTGAGCCCCCAATGTTAAGAAAGCTATTGGACAAAGGCTGACGAGAGTCAGTCACTTGAAACTACCTTCCTGGAGGAAATGTGGTTGAAGTAAATGGGCATATTTAGCTTAAAGAAAAAAAGACATGGGAGGGGAGTGTCTTTTCATAGTTGAAGGGCTATCACACAGGAATAGGCTAGTTTTGTGTCTCAGAGACTAAAATGAGAATAAATAAAACTATGTTCCATGACTCTTGGATTCCAATAATATTCAAGGACTTAGAATGAAAAAAAATAATCAAAACATAGTCCCAGACTTTAAAGAATCCAGTCTTTTATGTGAAAGAACACAAAACTATTTCTTCATAAGCTCAATATGTTCTAGATACTTCATATAATTATTGGAGGTGTTTAATTAGAGAGGGAAGCACTACATGATTTGTACTGATACATGGTTTTGAAAGCCAGTGTGGACCACATGACTTCTGGGCTCCATTCTGGATTGATGAGCCCATGATTCTAGGAGTAATTGATGGACCCTTTTTGAACTGAGAAGATGAGAGTGAGGAGAGCCTGGCACAACTTGTATTTCATATTTATAGTGTTGGTTTAAATCATATCATATTTAGATAATATTTAGATTTATGTATTCTTTTAAAAGAATTTGTGCCCGTCCATGTGGGTTTCTCACATGGAAAAATCCATATTTTATAATAGATTTATTATAAAATATTTTAGAGATATATTTTGAATTAAATATCCAGTGTGAGATTATGTAGAAAAAATAAAAGGATAATTATATGTATATATATGTAGCCATCTATTTAATATTCATTAAGCACTAATTAAATGTTGTAGATATTGGGAAGATAGAGGTATAAGTCACCTATTTTCTTACTGGCATTTCAACCCATATAGTGGCATGGGAAGGAAACAAGTGTTTAGGCTCAAGTCCTGGTTCTACCACTTCTTAGTTATGTGGCCTTGGGCCAACTTGACTTGTACTTCAGTTTGTATGACATATAAAATAGTGATGAAAAGAATAGCTATGTTGTAGGAGAATAAATTCCGATTTCTCAGAGTGAGTTTTGTTTACTACTCTTATTAGCCCCTGTACTTCTCCACAGGACTAAGTACACTTCCAATAATTATTTATTTTCATAAGTATCTGTCAGCCCTTCCCAGTGAACTTCATGTTCCATGAAGGCAGGGCCTATGTTTCACGTGCTGCCTTACTGCTAAATCTCTATTTCCTGGCACAGTGGGTGGCACATGGGTATCATTCAGTGTATATCTGCCGAATGAGTGAATGAATGAACAAATTTATAATCCTCACTTTGCCACAACAAAATAATATAGATTGAGTATTATTCTGGTCAGGCTGCTATAACAAAATATCATAAACTGAGTGGCTTATAAACATCAAACACTTATGTCTCACAGTTCTGGAGCCTAGGGAGTCCAAGATCAAGGGACTGTCAGCTGTGGTGTCTGTTGAAAGCCCCCTTCCTTTTTCACAGATCACTGTCTTCTTACCATATCCTCACATAGTGGAAGGGTGCAAATGAGCTCTCTGGGACTTCTTTTCTAAGGTCATTAATCCCATTCATGAGGGCTCTATTCTCATGACCTAATTGCGTCCCAAAGGCCCCACCTCCTAACACCAGAACCTTGGGGATTAGAATTTCAACATACAAGTTTTGTGAGGACATAAACATTCAATCCACTGGAGACTGTGTGGTTTAAACAACAGAAATGCATTTCTCACAGTTCTGGTGACTAGCAAATTAAAGATCAAGGTGCCAGGCAAATTTTTTTCCTGGTGAGGGTTCTCTTCCTGGCTAGCATCCAGCCATCTTCTTGCTGGATTCTTACACAGCAGGGAGGAAAGGCAGGTCGGAAAAATGAGCAAGCTCCCTGCTGTCTCTTGGTGTGAGAGTACTAATCCTACCAGGAGGACTCCACCATCAGGATCTCATCTACACCCAATAGGCTCCATCTCCAAATACCATCACATTGAGGGTTAGGGCCTCAACATATACATGGTAGGGTGCAATTCAGTATATAGCATGCATATTTTCTCCTTTGATCCTTGATAACTCCATGACACAGGTTGTATTTTAGGATGAAGAAAAAGAAGCTTAGATAGTTGAATCTTCCAAAGGCTTCTCAGCTAGGTTGGGACAGAGCTTGGAGACTTTCAAATCCAGGAACAATTGCCTCAACAGCAACTGAAGACTGGCTGCCTCCTGAGGCATTATCCTGTTTGGTTTTGAGCCATTTGGTGTGAAGGTAAATGTGAAAGTATGTAAGCTGAGAGTTGAAGGAGAACTGAAATGGAGAGGTGTGCACACAGGGAGGGGTATTCAGCAGGGCAAAGGAGAGCTCCTGAATGTGGAGGGAAAAGATACTGAAATGGGTGGTTCATTCCCTAGAGGAAGTTGGGGGAAGGAGTTTGACAGGAAACTGAACCCTGGAAGGTTGGGGGTGGAGTTTGGAACTATGATGTCAACTATCATAAGGAAATGTTTGACTCATCTTCCTTCACCCTCTTGGCCTTGTTCCCAGGTCCCACACCCTTTTTCTGGCACTGACAGGTTTTTTCAGAACAGGAAAAAAGATGAGCAAAAAAAATAAAAATAAAAATCAGCCCCCACCTTACACCCAAACTGTGGGAGTTACAAAGATCTCTCTGTTGAATAGTTCTTAGAACATTTCTCCCACATAGAATCAGTGTTAAGATAGGGATGAGATTCCCACAGTCCTCCAAAGCTTAGTTAACTCACAGCTTTCTGGAAATAGCTCCAGTAACCATATTGCTCAATTCAGACAACATTTATGGAGCGCTGAAATAGGAACTTTGAAAAGTGATGGAAATTTAAGGAGTTGTGTGTGACTTCCTATGCCCTTGGGTCATGGTCAGTTTTGTGACAATTAAGGTACTTCAGGCAGCCCCTTATCTTGGTCACTGTTTCTACAAAAAGGTGAATTCTCAGCCACAGCAGATCGGGTGTGGGAAGTGCTGGGAATAGGCCTATCTTCCTCCCATTGAAGCCACCACTCCTTTGAGTGCAGCCATTATCCTCCTGGTTCCTGCCAAGAAGGAAATTCAGAAGCCTGGCATATCCAATGTGTTGGTGTTGAAGTCCTGAGTGAGACTATTAAATAATCATATGGCCATGAGAGAGTCATATGGCATTTCTGAAACTAAAGAATAAACTACATCTTCCTGCTCACTTTTCAGAGCTCCTGGTGGAAGATACAATGATATATTATATATGTTCCTCATAAATAGCAAAATATTACATAATGCAAAAAATTGTAGTGATTCTCACGAGACTTGGCGGCACACATCTGTAATCCCAGGAATTTGGGAGGCTAAGGGATGGCAAGTTTGGGGCCAGCCTCAGCAACTTAGTGAGAACCTGTCTCAAAATAAAAAGGACTAGGGGTATAACTCAGTGATAAAACACCCTGGGATTCAATCCCCAGTACTGAAAAAAAAAATGTAGTTCTCATAATGAACTGGATGGGCCCTTTAGAATGCTTATTGTCACTCTATTGACTGAGTGCCTGGTCCTCTTATAAACATTTCACATGTTAAGACATTTAATCTGAGCAGACCAGTGGAGTAGGTACTATTGTTATCCTTTTACATGTGAAGAAACAGAGGTAAGTGACTGGTCCAGGGTCACATAATAAAAGCCAAGATTCAAAGGCAGACAGGCCGATTCTAGAACCCGCTGTTAACTACCAAACCAAGCTGCCTCCTTTGTGCTCTATGAGAACCTCTACCTAGCCTTCTAAGCACCTAATGGAAAATTATAATGCTGCCTTAATGGTAGATAAGGTACTAGAAAGAGAGGACTTATGTTCATATGTTACCATACATACACATACACACGCACACACACATACACATCCCTGTAGCTTGTGGGTTACTTATGTATTTTTTTGTGACAGTGGTATATTTTCAGTACTGGAGATTGAACCCAGGGCCTCAAATATGCTAGGCAAATGCTCTATCAATGAGAAATATCCCCAGCCCTTTTTATTTTTACTGAGACAAGAATCTAGCTAAGTGTCCCTCATGGAGTAGCTGGCATGACAGGTATGCACCACCATGCCCTATGAGGGTCTGCTCTCTCTCTCACACACACATGTACAAACACACATTCTTGCATAGTTCCTGACACATAGCTGGAGTTCAGTATTTGTTGAGTGAATAAAACCTCTGGGATTGTGTACAAGAAGTCTGATACAACCACTATATTTTCCTCCACTTTTACTTGGTTGACTATGCCTGTTTTCGCCAACCATTTCCAATAGGATGCTGTTTGGCATTTCTCTCTGTCCTTATTGACCTCCTTTCCAGTTCCACCTAGACAATGACCCATGCAAAGTAAACTTCAAAGATGTGAACACTGTATTTGGATAACAGTCTGATACACTGGGTCAAGTAGGACTATCCTTTCCTCCCCCTAAGAGTAGACCCTAATTATTCAGAACTCTGTCCTCAGGAGCCCCTGTATTATTTGTTTGCCTGGGCAGGTTCTTGACTATGAAACCAAATATCCAAGATGACTCTTGGGCCTTTCTAAGGCAGATAGGCAGCATCTATATAAAGCCAACTCTTTCCTTCCTTCCTCTTTCCTTCTGTGCCTTCTTTATATTTCTGTGTGCGTGTATGTGTGTGTGTGTGTGTGTGTGTGTGTGTGTGTGTAAGTTCTTGGTCAGAAAGAAAACAAAATTCTCTAAGGTTTTAACAGAAGAAAACATTATATTTTGTGAGAGAGTTGGGGCAGGAAACTGCGCTTTCTAATCTGGAATCTGGAGAATTTGTCAATTTTGTTTCATAGCATAACTGGTGAGATTTGTTGCAAGAAATAATTATCAGTACAACTTAGACTATATTCACAAATCAGACCATGTTCAAAGGGGGTAAAAAGGGAAAAGATATTTGAATTTGGAGATGTCTTTGGAAAGTCCTGTAGTACAGTGGACAAGAATGTGTCTTGGTCTCCTCGTGCTGGGGAAAGCACAGACTGTTGGTTCTCATCACAGACCAAAAAAAAAAAAATCTGACAAAAATCGAGATTATTAGATAACTGGCAATCATATGCATGATTCTTTATTCAACCAGGGTTTTTATTTTTGGTTGTTTGTTTGGGTTAAAGATTACTTTGGGGAACTGTACGTCCCACTAGACACTCCAAACTCGGTTCTCAAGTCGAGGTCAGAGTCTGCAATCCTTACAGCCACCGCCTTCCGGGTCCGCGACCCAGGAGCTGGAGGGCGGAGCCGCGCCAGCGGGAGCGCGCGCCCCGGCGTACCGGTGGATGTAAGTGAAGGAGGACGGCGTCCTAGGAGCGCGCGAGGCCTCACGTGAGCGCGCCCGCCCGCCCGCCAGCCGGCGCGCCCACGCACGCGCCCACCCCCGCTCCCGGGAAGTCTCGCGATGTCGTAGCCGGCTGGTCCCGCTGCGGGTTTCTCCGGCTGTTGCTGTGGTTGCCTGAGTTGCTGCTGCGGCGCCGGCGGTGCTGGTGGAGGTGTCGGCCCCTGGGCGGATGTTGACATTGTGTTGTTGTGATTGCCGATGGTAATGGCGGAGGCGGTGGCGACGGTCCGGACCCCATCCCTTCAGTAGCCCGAGTCAATACACACGAGAGCGAACTCTGCGGCCTGAGCCGGCAGCAGCGACTCCCTCAGCCTCGCCGCTCGCCAGCCGGAACCCCGGCGCCAGCCCCCAGAGTCAGGGCCCTTGGGCAGGGGGGCTCGGAGGCACAGAATGGCGGATTTCGACGAGATCTACGAGGAGGAGGAGGACGAGGAGCGGGCCCTGGAGGAGCAGCTGCTCAAGTACTCGCCAGACCCGGTGGTGGTCCGCGGCTCCGGTCACGTCACCGTGTAAGGCCCGGAGGAGGGCGAGGGCGAGGACGGGAGGTGCAGGGCTGGGGTGGGCCCCACCTACTCCCCGGGAGCCCCCTTCCCCCGGTGTCTGTCCGGTGTCGGGGACCTTCGGGAAGAGCAGGTGACCAGGAAGTGAGAACTTGCTTTATTTTCGTCTGTTTAGGTCTCCAAAGAAGGGGCAGACCCTGCCCTTTCCCTCCACCCCCACCCCTCTCAGCAGGCCCTGCAGGCCTGGGCGCTGTGCCGGATCCCAATAGGAAAGGTTTTTCTTTAGGGTCTGCCTATCGGTCCACCCCTTGGCTTCGGAGTGGAAGTGCACGTATTTATGGGGTGCCTCCCCCTCGTTTTCTCTCTCGGTTACCCCGTGATTCTCTGTGCCTTTGAACCTAGTGACATATGGCTCAGAGGCCAGATCTGGGCCCGTGCAAGAGCCCAGTGACAATCGGTAATGGGGTTTACTGTCGTGGAACTATGTTTCACACATACCCACAGGTCTTCCCGATTTCTTAATAGAGTTAATTTCTGCGGAGCTAATGCAAGTTCCTGTAATTATATGTGGTAAAAATATATAGATGACTTTAAATTTAAGATATGCCGAAATGTATACATTTACAATGAATTTTTAAAAAAAAGTTCCAATCTGCTCACGTTACTGAGAGCTCCCAGCAGTGTAAGCCCTACCTTGGGGCATGAACTCTTGATTGGCATCTGCGTTTGATAAGGATTCCTTTAAGTCTTGCTGGCAACATCAAAAGTCCCAAATTATTCAAACAATAAGGAATGAAAGCTTTCTGAAAAGGTCATGACTAATAAAGGAATGTGAAGACTTGGACCAAATAATGAGCTGTCCGGAAACAGGAAGTTTTGTAATGTTTCTCTGAAGTCCAAAGTTTTGTTCAACTTGAAATATTGATACTCTTTTTCATTTTAGATATCTCTTTTTTTTTTGCACCTGGGATGAACTCAGGGGTACTGGACCATTGAGCCACATCCCCAGCCCTGTTTTGTGTTTTATGTAGAGACAGGGTCTCACTGAGTTGCTTAGCAACTCGCTGTTGCCGAGGCTGGCTTTGAACTCACAGTTCTCCTGTCTCAGGACTTCTCAAAGTGCTGGGATTACAGGAGGGCGCCACCGCGACCGGCTAGATCTCTTGTTCAAATCATAGGTCAAACTTCCATACTTGTCCTACACCTTTGCATTTCACCTTTTCACTAAAAGAGCCAGCAAGTCTGCAAATGTCTGGAACTGTTTTCATTATATTTTGGTATAGGGTGAGTGGGATGTGCTGTGAACAACTTAGTAAAACAATAAGACTTCTCATAGAAGATTATCAACAGAATCCTTGTATTTCCCAATACATTTTTTGACCAGCCATATTGGTGTTTAGGTATGCTTATGTAATGCATTTATTCTTTTAGCCCCTGTTAGTTTATATTCAGGTGATTTAACGGTAAAAATACTGCATCATCACTCATAGCATTATGACAAGACGGTGGAGTTTATCACCACAGTAACAGTGTTTTAACTGTCATCGCCAGCTTAATTAAGAAATAAAATTGAATAATATTTATTTATTGGTATTAGGTGTTGAACCCAGGGGCACTCCATGATTGAGCTACATCCCCACCTATTTTAGGTTTTTATTCAGACAGAGAATCCCCAAGTTGCCCAGGCTGGGCTTAAACTTGCAGTCCTGCATTGATTGGGATTACAGGTGTGTACCACCATGCCCAGCTATATATTAAAATTTTTAACATGTATCACGGAACTTTTTTAGTGCCATAACCTGTCATTTCATTTTTAGTTTGACTGTTTAAGACCTTTTTTTTTGCCTTGTTTTATGGATGCTTAAAGAAGCATCCAAACTTTTTCAGGCGGTCTATCTTTTCCTCCACATTCCTGATGTCAAAGGAAAGCTGCTAAAATTTTGTTTTAGAAGTTTCATAGAGGGCTTGGGATGTAGCTCAATCCATAAATTTGGTTGTAGTTGGCTAGAGAGGTTAATAGGGTGGGAAAGAATTATTAATGGTTTTCAATCTTATTTGCCCCCCTAGAGTCACTTGGAGAGCTTCTTTAAAAAAATAATACCCCTGACTATGGCCCTCCCCAGGTCAATTGAAAGCCAAGTTATCTGAGTGAGGCTCCCATATATGAATAGTTATAGAAAAAAATCCTGCAGGTGATTTTCAATGTGTAGGCAAGATTGAAAACTGCTATTCCAGGATGTAAGGAGGAACTGCCATCAATAAACAGTATGCCATTCTACATTAGGAGTTAATATTTCTGTAGTCTTCATTGACCACTTCCCTCTTCTCCTAATTACCTTGGTTCTAGGCTCTGGATTCAAAGCTACCTATACCACTTCTTGAGTAAATTGTTTATGTCTCTTCATTTCAGATGGGGATAGTTACAGTCCCTACCTTTGAAGATTATTAAGAATTAAATAAGGTCATACATGCAAAGAATTCAGCGTGTAGTGCTGTGCTCAGTAAATACTGGTGTTTATAGTGTTTATTAATTATCTTTCTCAGATACAGTTTCCCCTTTGAGAAACACAAGTGTGAAAGTACTGTATTAAGAAATCAGAACTGCCATTTTTAAAACTAACAGTGATTCATTTTAGTCTATTTCCATTTTTAAAGAACTTGTATGACCTTAAATTACTGTGAAGTATTCAATCAGAATAAGAATCTTTGTACTGAAAACTTAAGCCTGTTTTGTAAAAACAGATATATATACACACACACACATATATATATGTGTATATATATACTTTTTGTTGTTGTTTTTGTTGTTACTGGGGATTGAATTCAGGTGCACTTTACCTTAGTAATAGTAATAGAATTTTTTTTTTTTTCGGTTACTGGGGATTGAATTTCAGCTAATCCTCAGCCCTTTTTATCTTTATTTTGAGACAGGGTCTTGCTAAGTTGCTGAGGCTGGCCTCACACTTGCAATCCTCTTGCTTTAGCCTCCTGAGTCGCTGGGACTACAGGCATGCACTACTGTGCTCAGCATAAAACTTTGTTTTATGTGATTGTCAAGCACAATTCTCAGTCATACTAGATTGGGTAGCCCAGTTAGGCCTATAAATGTTTTTGATATTGAAGCTTATGTGTTGCTATAACTGTTGAGCATGTTCAGTTTTCCTTGCCTTTAAATATAAATGGGAAGGGCAATTAAAACTTATAGTAAGACTATAAGCTCCCCGCTCCTTTTTTTTTTAAACTAAGTCACTGATCAGAGCAGTCCTTACCAATTTGAAAGAAAATGATAGAGCCAGGCGTGGGGACACATGCCTGTAATCCCAGCACTCTGGGAGGCTGAGACAGGAGAATTGTGAGTTTAAAGCCAGCCTCAGCAACCTCGAGGTGCCAAGCAACTCAGTGAGATCTGTCTAAATTAAACACAAAATAGGGCCAGGCATGTGGGTTAGTGGTTGGGTACTCCTGAGTTCAATCTCTTGTACCAAAAAAAAAAAAAAAAAAGTAAATCATAGTGTAAACTGAGTCATCTAGGGGCTGGGGTGTGGCTCAATGGTAACGTGCTTGCCTAGCATGCGTGAGGCACTAGGTTTGATCCTCAGCACCACATAAAAATAAAGATATTCTGTCCACCTACAAATAAAAAATAAATATTTAAAAAAAATGAGTCATCTAATGCAGGTCATTCTGGAAGGATATAGATATATCTCTATAATTTTACAGATTAAATGTCTGAGTAGATTGAGTATCTCTACATTTTTTCTACTTTCACATATTCCAGTATTACCCTTGTTTTATTTTAGAAATCATTGTATTCTTGTATGCCATGACTGGCATGTCATTGTGGTGATGTGAAAAAGTAAGTTATCTTCCATTTTCTACCACATAGGCAGGTCCAGCTTAGTTTTGAAACATAATCAGATTTTAGGGGCATAGGATACAAAATGCCTAATTTGTCTAAACAAAGTCTGCTTTAAAGTGAATTTTAGTGCAGTATTTTCATATTGACACCGAATTAGACATCTGTTTTTACTCTTATTGTGATCAGTATTCTGTCTTGACATTCTTCTGGATAAGTGTAACATTTTTCTTTATTAAATTTTGGCCATATTAGCTAATATTTTTAAATTGTGGAGGTTTTTTTATTTCTCAGAAGAAATTTTTGTAAAATATATTGAGCATTTATTGAAGACTTTGATTTTTCCTAACTATGATAATGCTAAGGAATGTGCTAATTTAAAAGTTAAAATTTGGAAAGTAATTTGAGGCCAGTATTTTCTAGCCAAATTGTCACTATGACTGCCATTATTTGCTCCTGTCTTCCTTATAGATCTCCATATCAAATTCAAACTTAGGCTTTTCTAGAATATGTATAATCTTTGACTTCTGACTTAAGCTGTGTCATACAGTTACTTTGTAGAAGTTTGTTTATAAAGCTGTACTCTTCTAATTTTACTAAATTATCATGTCTTCATGTATTTCTGAGGTATAATCTTCTTCCCCTCTCCAAAAATAATTCCTCATCCTTCAGTACCAGCTTTTACTAATGGCTGTGGGATACTACCCTTTTCTTGTTTTCATCTCAGGTACTGAGATGTGGAAAATTGAAGACTTAGAGTCATGTGACTTGAAATGAAAAAGTTTGGAAACTATTTTGGGGTGCAGTATGATCTGTACATAGACATTGCAAGAACACTTTGTTTTTTCACCTTTCAAATGATAAAGGTAATAAAATATTGTCTGTCTTGAAATGCATTATTATCTCAAGACTGCTACTAGATTCTGTGGTTAGCAGTAAGAACTGAACATGATTTGTCCAAATTACAAAATTGCTTTAATTAAATGATTTAATAAAATATCATAATTCCTACCTCTTTCCCCCACCCAGCATAATAGATGAGACATATTCCATTTTATTTATAAACATTTTAATTAATTATTTTTTTGAGGTGGAATCTTTCTGTGTTGCCCAGGCTGGTCTTGAATTATTGGACTCAAACCATTCTCCTGCCTTAGCCTCCCAGGTGCTGGAATTTCAGGCATGTGCCATAGTGCTCGCCTAGGTATGTTCCATTTTTAAAGATAAAACTTCCTGTTCTGAGATTTTTTTTTGATGTGTATATGCTGGAGATGGAATCCATGGCCTCAAGCATGCTAAGTAAGCACTCTACTACTTAGCTACACCCCCATCCCTTTTTATTTTATTTTGTAATCAAACTTACGGTCTTCCTGTCTCATGCTCCTAAGTAGTGGGATTACAGATCATGCCTGATCTGTTCTGAGATTTTTGAGGACCTTCTTGATATTTTTCAATAGGCTGTAAAGTTCTTTGAGGGCAGGGATTGTGTTTAATTGGTGTTCATTTAATACTATTTTATGTAGCATCTGGAATATTGTAGGTCTTCAAGTAAGTCTTTTTATTTCTTTTCTTTTTCTTTTGTGTGTGTGTGGGTGGGGGAGTGGGTACTAGGGATTGAACCCAGGGCACTCTACCACTAAGCTACATCCCCAACCCTTTTTTATTATTTTTTTATTTATGGTGATACTGGGGATTGATCTCAGGGGTGCTCCACCACAGAGCTATATCCTCAGCTCCATTTTTAATTTTTTTATTTTGAGGCAGAGTTTTGCTAAGTCAACAAGGCTGGCCTCAAACCTTATGATCCTCTCTCAGCATCCTGAGCACCCTTGGGTTCAATCCACAAAAAAAAGAAATAGAAAATAATAAAATGCTAATGCTAGAATATTACAAAACATATTTTCATGAATGATACTGTATTTTCAGAGAGCTGAATGAACTGAAACATTGTTCAGAATGTGGTGACAGAATTAAAATTTTTAGACTTATTCTAAGACATATCTCTGTATCTGTATAGTTATAAATACATATATCTCCAACTCCAGGGGTGTGTATCTTCTGGGTAGAAAGAGTATACTTTCAATTCCATCCCTTAGTTCTTGAACTACATTGATATATGGACATATATTAAGATAGCCAGGTAAATTTAAAGCATGATTTGTAGGCATCAAAATCTGTTTATTTCTTCCATAGTTATTATTTCATCTTTGTTAGCTTTTTATTGTGGTGATCAAAATACCTAGCAAGAACAACTTAGAGGAGAAAAGATTTATTTTGGCTCATGGTTTCAGAGATCTGAGTCCATGGTCAGCCTGCTCCTTTTTGGGGGGCCTGTGTGAGGTAGAATATCATTGTGAAAGGGCTTCGTGGAGGAAAGTTGATCAGCTTTTGACAGCCAGGAAGCTGGCAGAGTGGCAGGGAGAAGGCATGGAGGGGAAACAGAGGCTGGGGAGAAAATAAATCCTTCCAGATTATACCCCCAGTGACTTACTTCTTTCAACTAGGTCCTACCCCTGAGTAGTCCTTTCACCCATCAGTGGAATAATCAAATGGATTAATCTATTGATGAGATCAGAGCCCTCATGATCCAATAATTACCTAATAACCCCACCTTTAAACCTTGTTGGAGTAGGTATCATGCTTTCAACATGAGACTTTGGGGGACATTCCAGATCCATACCCTAACAATCTTCAAAAATAGCTAGAAATTCAATTCCATTGAACTTAGAGTTTAGCAATAGGAAATAAGTACCGTTTTCATTTACCATCTTTATAACTCATGTGTTCAGTTTGAGTCCAAAGTTTTTAGTTCATATGTTCATAGGCCTTGTCATATCTATGGAAGATAAAGTTCTGTGAATCCAGATTTGTTACAGGTCTAGTGTGTCAGAATCCGTAATATACAAAACTGATTTATAATCTTCCTGTCATATCAACTGCAGCCTTTTAATTTTCAGTTGATGGCAGATCCAGCATCCTTTTTTGGAGGGGGTGGAGGGCACTTACACCATTGGTGTGAATCACCATTGTTTCTTTCTTCTGCCTTATACTGAATACTTTCCCCTGTTGCCACCTTTGCCTCTCCCCTTATAGATTCCTTGGTACATATGCCATAGTGATTCTATTAAAATATAAATTAGATCATGTCCATTTTCTGTATCAGCATTCCAAAGTCTCCTTATCTCCTTTGGAGTTCTTTTAATGGCCTCCAAGACCCACCATAGCCCATGGTTACTTCTCTGACTCCTCTTCCTTTTGCTTACCCTACATTAGTCACACTGGCTTCCTTTCTGTTCCGTGAATTACTCCAGGTTACACACAGTATTTGGAAGCGTCAAGATTTCAATCTAGGTAGTATGGCTAGTCTGTTTGCCTTGGCTGTTCACCTTTCTAGAACATTCTCCCTGGATATCTAGAGGGTAGGTCCTTCATCACGTTCAAATTTTTTTCAATGATCTTCTTAAATGAGTCTTACCTGCCTCCTTATTTAGAATTCCACCTCATCCACCTTTCCCTTACTCTGTACTACCTTTTTCTTTTTTCATAGAACTTCCCACTGTCAAAAGTTGAGATGAGCCAGACTTATCAGAGTATAAACTTCTGATAAACTTCTCTTGTAAAGAGAAAAACTCTGAATAACCTTTTTGGACAAGAATGAAAAATTTTAAAAATTATATTGTTTTATAGCAGCTGTCTCAACTAGGAAATGAACCTAAAAAGTGTTGGTAAATTTTTTTTTGTTGTTGTTGTTTATTTTGGGACAGGACTGGGCATGTAGCACAAGCTCTGGGTTTGATTCTTAGTACTGAAACACACACACAAGCAAATAAAAAAACCAACTTTGGGAAAGTGTGTGTTTTTGTTTTTTTTGTATTGGGGGCTGAATACAGCGTTGCTTTATCACTAAACTGCATCCCTAGTTTTTAATTTTTAAATTTTGAGACAGGGTCTCTTTAAAGTCCTGAGGCTGTCCTTGAACTTGAGATCATCTTGCCTCAGCTTTCTGAGTTGCTGGCGTTTTAGGCATGTGTTACTGTGCCCACCTTGGGATAACTTTTGACCTTTGGGCCATCTATGATTGAGAGAAGTCTGTTACCTTATCTGAGGCAAATAAAACCAGAAGGAAGCCAGGTGTGGTGGTGCATGCCTGTAATCCCAACACTTTGGGAGGCTGAGACAGGAGAATCACAAGTTCAAAGCCAGCCTAAGCAATGGTGAGGCACTAAGCAACTCAGTGAGACCCTGTCTCTAAATAAAACACAAAATAGGGCTGGGGATGTGGCTCTGAGTTCAATCCCAAGTACACACACACACAAACACACACACACCAGAAGGAAGATATGCTGTCATAAAATAATATCTAGTTGGTATCTAAACCTAGATTTTTTAATTCAGTTGTTCTTTCTTTGTTCTTACATCTTCATCATAATCTTTTTGTGCTTTTCAGTTTCTGTCTTGACTGCCTGGATTCATCGTCAAATGCTTGCCCATATTAACTGTCAACTCTTCAGTATTACATGCTTTTCTTGAAACCCACATCTCCCTTGTGTGTCTCATTTTCTTCATACCTCCCTTAGTTGCTAAAAAGTTGGAAAACCCATGCATTTAACATTAGCCAATTTGATCATTGGCAGTTTTATTTTTTAAGCTATTTGATGATATTTGTAAAGTCATTGAGATATGGACATTCTATAATTTATCAGGTTATCCATAGTGGTTATTCAATGATAGTATTACCTATTTTACTAGAAGGATGATCACCATAATAAAATTTTTTTATAGTAATAAAAGCAGCTAAGATTTATATATGCCACATATTTTTGGTGCTTTATGTATATGAACTCATTTTGTGAGTTTAGCAGTAGTATCACTAGTGGATAAGTAGGAAAACAAGCTCAGAAAAGGTAAAACTTGATCAGAGTGACACATAGTATATGGAAGTGTCAAGATTTCAATCTAGGTAGTATGGCTACAGTTTGTTTGCTTAATTACTTCTTTTATTGAACCAAAGCAACAAAGCTAAGTATTCTTATTTTAACACGAACACTGTAACAAAGTCACATATCTCTTGGGATTTTAGGTACAAATGTGAAAAGCTCAAAAACAGGTTTTTTTTTTCCTTAGATCCTGGACGGGCACAATAATCAGAACTTTAGTGTTTGTTATTCATTAATTTTAATTTTATAACTCCTATTGATAGAAAAAGAAGCTCCCCATTCTCAGTTTCTAAATTTAGAATGTTCTATTTCAAGTGGATTAACATTTTGTATTCTTACAGAGAAAGCTATTAGTTTCAAGAGTAGGACCCTAGCCTAGATCTCATATATTAATTGGTCATGAAACTCTTTGAAGTTATTGCCTCTTATGTATTAGTTTTTATCTGTAAAATAAAATGTTTAGACTATAAGATAGTTGGGGTCTCTTCTAGCTGTCAGATTCTGAAATTCAGCTGTTGTGGGACTAGGAATTATTTTTTTCCCTTTAATTTCCAAGTTCCTTATAATATATTTAATGTAGATTAGAATATTCTTTAAAATATCCTCAAAAATATAAAATACCCTAAAGTATACTTTAAAACTAGAATTATCTTTAAATCTACATAAATCAATTGCACATACATTTCCTTATTCTGACTTTAAAACCAAACCCTTTAGTCATCAATTTTTTTTTTTGGTACCGGGGATTGAACTGAGGGGCACTTGACCACTGAGCCACATCCCCAGCCCTATTTTGTGTTTTTATGTAGAGACAGGGTCTCACTGAGTTGCTTAGTGCCTCGCCATTGCTGAGGCTGGCCTTGAACTCGCGATTCTCCTGTCTCAGCCTCCCTAAGTGCTGGGATTATAGGCTTGCGCCACCGCGCCCGGCTTAGTCATCTATTTTTTCATCAGGTTTTGATCCTGATTAAAAAGGAGGATTGAAAATTTGAGGCCATACTTCATGAGACCTTATCTCAAAGTAAAATTTAAAAAGGAATTGGGGATGTAGCTCAGTGGCAGATTGCTTGTGTGAATCTCTAAATTCAATCCTCAGAAAACAAACAAACAAACAAAAAACAAAGATTATTTAGAAATTGAGAGGTTGTATTTCCCAGTGAAGTAGAAAATAAAATACCTGTAATCACCAAGAGGCAAAAGTCATGTCATATTTTGGTGTATTGATTCCCGGTTGTTTTAATTTAATTTTTTTTAGAAGAAACTTTTTTTTTTTGTATTTTAATACTAATATGCGTTATTAGGGAAATTGTGACAAACCTGAAAATATAAAAAATGCAATATCCTTAATCATATTACCTAGGATTAACTACTGTTAATATTTTGATGGATTAAATTTCTATTTTTGTTTGTATGTAAATATTTTTATTAAAAATTGAGACACTAATATTTTTTGCATTTTTCATTTAACATTTTATTTAGAGCATTTGCCACCATCATCATGGGTTCTTAAAAAAAGTATGCGTTATTAGAGTCTGTTAGATTTCAAAGAACAGAACTGCCTAAGTGGGCCTTAAGCAGTGGAAGTTTATTTTAAGAATGCCTGGGGACTAAGGAAGAGAGGAAACATTGCCATTTTACAACCAGGCTCCAGGAGATCGAAAAGTTATTGTTCTGGATATAGTTCTGCTCTGGTGATGTAGTTATTCTGTCCTTTTGTCAGCACCATGTGTCCTCTGCTCTCTAGTCTAATGGTGGTGTCACAGTGATTCACCTACTTTCAGTTCCAGCTTCTGCTGCATTGTGACCTGGCAGACCACTTTTCCCTGTACCTCATAGTTTCTGCTTACAATTGGTTTCCATTTATTCTTGACTTTAGTTATTCATGGCTGTACTGTATTTTGACTTCAGTTTAAGTTCATTCTCTATAATTCAGCTCTTATCCGTGTTTCCAACTATTTGTCTTGTATTCAGATACCTCGAGAGAGATCTGATTGAGCTAGTTAAGGTTGTCTATGGGGCAGCCCTGTTGGCCCCTGCCATCCCATTCGCTACTAGCCAACCCAGGGATTAGCTGTTCCTAAAGCAAATGCCCATTTGTGGTCTAACTAGCCGGAGTGTAGGAAGATCCTAATTAGGCATTCACAGTAATGGGCTTCTGTCTTATAAACATGGTTTTGAGTTGTACTATTTTTTTCAGATTGATGTGTTTTAATTAATCTAATATAATTGAAAGGCATTTCTATGGTTTTAAAATATCCATTGTTAAAAATAGCACTACAACTCAGAAGAAAGGATAATAAATACTGAACAAATATTTTTGGCTAAGGGTAAAACAAGTTGAGGCAGTTAGATTCTTATAGTTTTATAAGACAAAATTCACAACTTCAAAATATATTCTTGATTCCAAATGATAGAATATTTTAAAGAATATTTCAATCTACATTCCAAATTCAGTAATGAATTCTAAAAGACATAATATGAAGAGACACAAGGAACATAAAAGTTAAAAACTGTAAAAAGGACTAGTGATTGTTTGAACCTGAATTATAGAAGAGATTGAATTGCATTCCAGAAGACTTGATTAGCAAACCTAAACCTCCCTATTTCACTTATGATTAAATGCCTAGTTATACAAAATAAAGGATTCATATAGAAGAAAAACTGTGATTGTATTACTTATTACAAAATGCATTTAATGTATTTATTTAGCAACAGTTACCATTACTTAAAAATAGACCTTGTTTTAAAAATCATGAATTAACAAATGAAACAAAATGTCTTTAATAACCTCTCCCCAAAATAGCACTGCAGAATGCTTGACATATCTGTGCCACTGTGATGTAGTTCTAGAAGTAAAATTATTGGGTCAGCTGGGCTGGGGAATGTAGCTCAGTGGTTGCCTAACATTTGCATGGACCTGTTTGATACCCAACACTGCCAATAATAACAATAATTATCACTGGGTCAAAAGGTGAGAATATGCGATGTGTGTGTGTGTTATTTTATCTTATGTTATATTATTTTACAGTACTGGATTGAACCCAGGGCCTCATACTTGCCTAGGCAAGTGCTCTACCACTGAACTATATACCCAGCCCAGGAATTTTTTTTTTTTGTACAGAGGATTGAACCCAGGAACCTTAACCACTGAGCCACATCCCCAGGACTTTTTTTTTGTTTTTTTTTAGAGACAGGGTCTTATTGAGTTGCTTAGGCCTTGCTAGGTTGCTCAGGCTGGCTTTGAACTTGTGATCCTCCTGACTCAGCCTCTTGAGTTGCTGGGATTATAAGCATGCATCACCGTGCCTGGCCTCAGG
>PVHX01022156.1:0-28254 GCA_004024805.1 Geosciurus inauris | reverse complement strand
ATCTGGGGACAATGGGAGAACAGAAGTAGCTCCAAGGTGAGACACAGGTAATCTGGAGTGTCAATACAAGATTATAGGATAGAAGACACAATACCTCAGATTGGTATTTCAAGAAAGGAAGATACACAATCAACATGAATAATCAAGGGAAGAAAGTGCCCCAAATAAACCCGGATACCACTGTAACAGAATCCATTGACAGCACAGTTGTTAAAATGTCAGAGAAAGAATTCAGAATGTACATAATTAAAATGATCAGTGAACTAAAGAATGACATAAGTGAACAATTACAGGCAAAAATTGATCACTCCAACAAAGAAATAGGAGAGCAAATAAAAGCAACCATCGATCATTCTAACAAAGAGATAAGAGAGCAATTACAAATAGCAAAATATTACTTTAAGAAAGAGCAAGAGACTGTGAAAAAAAGCCAATCAGAAATACTTAAAATGAAGGAAACAATAAACCAAATAAAAAACTCAATAGAAAACATCACCAGTAGACTAGATAACCTGGAAGACAGAACCTTGGATAATAAAGACAAGATATACAGTCTTGAAAATAAACTTGATCATACAGTGAAGATGGTAAAAAATCATGAACAGAACATTCAAGAAATATGGGACAGCATCAAAAGACCAAATCTAAGATTTTTTGGGGATAGAAGAAGATGCAGAATTTCAAACCAAAGGTGTGCACAATCTCTTCAATGTAATAATATCAGAAAATTTCCCAAATATGAAAAATGAAATGAAAAATCAAATACAATAGGCTGATAGGACACCAAACATACAAAATTTCAACAGATCTATACCAAGGCACATTGTAATGAAAATGCCCAACATACAGAATAAGGATAGGATTTTAAAGGCCGCAGGAGAGAGGAACCAGATTACATAAAAAGGGAGACCAATTCTTATCTCAGCAGATTTTTCAGCCCAGACCCTTAAAGCCAGGAGATCGTGGAATAACATATTCCAAGCCCTGAAAGACAATGGATGCCAACAAAGAATCCTATATCCAGCAAAACTGAGCTTCAGATTTGATGACAAAATAAAAACCTTCCATGACAAACAAAAGTTAAAAGAATTTACAGCAAGAAAGCCTGCATGACACAGCATTCTTGGCAAAATATTCCACAAGGAGGAAATGATAACCAACAATGAAAATTTACAAAGAGAGGACTACACTAAAGGAAAGACCATTCAAAAGAGAAAACTCAAGTTAAAAACTGAAAACAAACCAAAGTGACCGGAATTACAAATCATATCTCAATAATAATCATGAATGTAAATGGCTAAATGCACCAATTAAAAGACATAGACTGACAGACTGGATTAAAAAAAAAGGCCCAACAATATGCTGTCTTCAAGAGACACATCTTACAGGAAAAGACATACACAAACTGAAAGTGAAAGGGTGGGAAAAAACATATCACTCACATGGATCCTGAAAACAAGCAGGACTTTTCATCCTCATATCAAATAAAGTGGTCTTCACACCAAAGATGGTGAAAAGAGATAAAGAAGGTCATTTCATACTTCTTAAGGGAATCATACATCAACAAGACATAACAATCATAAATATCTATGCCCCAAATAATGGGGCTTCTATGTATATCAAACAAATCCTTCTCAAATACAAGAATCAAATAGACCACAGCACAATAATACTTGGAGACTTTAACACAGCTCTCTCACCATTGGATAGATCTTCCAAACAAAAACTTAATAAAGAAACCATAGACCTCAATGAAACTATCAATAATTTAGAATTTACAGACATATAAAGAGTGTTCCATCCATCAACAATTGAATACACTTTTTTCTCAGCTGCACATGGATCCTTTTCCAAAATAGATCATATGTTATGTCACTAAGCCAGTTTTAGCAAATACAAAAAAATAGAGATTGTACCCTGCATCCTATCTGACCACAATGGAATAAAATTACAAATCAATGACAGATTAAAAAACAAACTACTCCATCACCTGGAAACTAAATAATATGCTATTGAATGATGCATGGATTACAGAAGACATCAAAGAAAAGATAAAAAATTCTTAGAGGCAAATAAAAACTCTCATACAACATATCAAAATCTCTGGGATACCATGAACGCAGTGCTAAGAGGAACGTTCATAGCACTAAGCTCCTGCATTAGAAGAAGTAAAAGTCAACAAATAAATGAATTGACTCTTTGTCTCAAAGCCTTAGGAAAGGAAGAACAAATTAACACCCAAAGAAGTAGAAGACAGGAAATAATCAAAATTAGGGCTGAAATCAATGAAATTGAAACAAAAGAAACAATTCAAAAAATTGACAAGACAAAAAGCTGGTTCTTTGAAAAAATAAACTAAATTGACAAACCCATAGCCACCCTAATATGATTCTATACTTAGAGGATCCAAAAAATTCTACCAAAAAACTTTTAGAATTAATAAATGATTTCAGCAAAGTAGCAGGATATAAAATCAACACCCACAAATCAATTGCATTTCTATACATCAGTGATAAACCCTCTGAAAGAGAAATTAGGAAAACTATCCCATTCACAATAGCTTCAAAAAAATATACTTGGGAATCAATTTAACAAAAGAGGTGAAAGACCTCTACAATGCAAACTGCAAGATACTGAAGAAATAAATTGAAGAAGACCTTAGAAGATGGAATAATCTCCCATGTTCCTGGATAGGCAGAATCAATATTGCCAAAATGGCCATACTTCCCAAAGTGCTATGTAGATTCAATGAAATCCCAATTAAAATCCCAATGTCATTCCTTATAGAAACAGAAAAGGCAATCATGAAATTCATTTGGAAGAATAAGAGACCCAGAAGAGCCAAAGCAATCCTTAGGAAGAAGAGTGAAGCAGGAGGCATCACAATACCAGACCTCAGATTATACTACAAAGCTATAGTAACAAAAATGGCATGGCACTGTCACCAAAATAGACATGTAGACCAATGGTATAGAATAGAAGACACAGAGACAAACCCACTTACATACAGTTACCTTATCCTAGATAAAGAAGCCAAATACATACACTGGAGAAAAGATAGCCTGTTCAACAAATGGTGCTGGGAAAACTGGAAATCTATATGCAGAAAATTGAAACTAAACCCCTATCTCTCACCATGCACAAAATTCAACTCAAAGTGGATCAAGGACCTGGGAATCAGACCAGAGACCCAACTCCTAATGGAAGCTAAAATAGGCCCAAATCTTCATCATGTTGGATTAGGACCATACTTTCTTAACAAGACTCCTATAGCACAAGAAGTAAAATCAAGAATCAATAAATGGGAAATATTCAAACTAAAAAGCTTCTTCTCAGCAAAAGAAATAATCAATGAAGAGAACAGAGAGCCAACATTCTGGGAACAAATCTTTGCCACACACACATCCGATAGAGCACTCATCTCCAGGATATATAAAGAACTCAAAAAGCTTAACACCAAAAAATCTAACAACCCAATCAATAAATTGGCCAAAGAGCTGAACACAACCTTCACAGAAGAAGATATACAATCCATCAACAGATATATGAAAAAATGTTCAACATCTTTAGCAATCACAGAAATGCAAATCAAAACTATCCTAAGATTTCATCTCACGCCAGTCAGAATGGCAACTATCAAGAATACAAACAACAATAAGTGTTGCGAGGTTCTGGTGAAAAAGGCACGCTCATACATTGCTGGTGGAACTACAAATTGGTACAACCAATCTGGAAAGCAGTATGGAGATTCCTTAGAAAACCTGGAATGGAACCACCATTTGAGCCTGCTATCCCACTCCTAGGTCTATACCCAGGAAACTTAAAAACAGCAAACTACAGTGCTGCAGCCACTTCAATGTTTATAGCAGATCAATTCACAATAGCTAAACTGTGCAACCAACCTAGATGCCCTTCGATAGATGAATGGATAAAGAAACTGTGGTATATAGACACAATGGAATACTGCTCAGCAATAAAAGAAAATAAAATTATGGCATTTGAGGGAAATGGATGGAGTTGGAGAATATCATGCTAAGTGAAGTAAGCCAATCTCAGAAAACCAAATGCCAAATATACTCATTGATAAGTGGATGCTGATCCATAATGTTGGGAAGGTCATGGGAACAATGTGGAACTCTGTTCACAGGGGTGTAATGTGGGAGGGGGCATGGGGACAGTAAAGGTGGTGGAATATGATGGTCATCATAGCCCTAACTTTATGTATGACTTCATGTATGTTGTGATTCTATAAAACTTACAACTAGAGAATTGATGTTATCCTCTATGTGCAATGAATCAAATTGCACTGTTATCATGTAAGCCTAAACAGAACAAATAAATTAAATATGAAAAAATAAATTATAGTACAATAAAAAGAGGAAAATGAAATACTCTATTCAAGTAATAAATGGGGCAATATAGTATTGTTCATTACTGCATCATTTTAAAGAGACTACACTAAGTAGACTTCTATTATTAATAAGAAATTTTGTAAATTGACTGGAGTATAGATGAAAACTCAGCCTTCTTTGATATTTCTCCATATTCAAAATAACTAGTGGCATGTGTAAATCAAAGAAATAATTCCATGAAGAATACCCATAAGATTAATTCTTAGCAATAGATTTTATTAGATATGAATGGGATTTCAAAGAAGAATATTACAATTTTATTGAAAAACACATGAGATATGAATTAATGGAAATACATTACCTTGCTCTTAGATGTGAAAACGTAACAATTTAAATGTTAGTTGCCTTAAAATTATTGGATTCAATGTAATTATATTCAAAGTCTAAATTTTTGTTTGGATTTAACAAATGTCATTAAAGATTATGTGGACACATAAATGTTTGAATATAGGGAAGAAATTGTGAAAAAAAAGAATAGTGAAGAAAGATTAGCCTTAGGACTCAGAATGGACAAATGTATTAGTGCAATAGAATAAAGTGCTCAGAAATAAACCCATGCATGCATGGAAATTTAATACATGAAAATGAACCGTTGCATTTCAGTAGAATAGAATGATCTATTGAAATAAATTGCCTTCATACATTTGGAAATAAATAAATCTGGGCTTCTATTTCATAAGATATGCAAAGTTTAATACTGAGTGTAAATATGTAAGTTTAAAAACTGCACTAGAAATTACACAGAAAATTTAGGAGACTGTAATGATATTAGAGGTAAGACAAATATTTCTAATGAAGAAAGGATACTCAGGAACTTTAATAATAATGGGCTGATAAAAGAAGGAATAGATACTTTTGACAATATAAAATGAAAAATATGGCAAAATATACATAAACATAATTAATGAATATATAGAATGAATCATTTTGCTCAATATTCTGAATGCATTTTCTGTACTTATAATGCACATAAGGGGAAAAGTTAACTATCAATTTAGAAGATAACTGAATAAAATACTGGGCTTTGGATAATTCATTGAAGTGCAAATCAAAATTGGCTAAAATATTAAATCCATGTGTTCCAATAACCAGGGAAATTCCAATTAAAATAAAAAATAAAGCTGTGCTAACACACAATGCTAGTGAAGATGTGGGTGAAACATACATTAATGTTTTTGTAATGGAAATATGAAATAAATTTGGCCCTTTAAGTAAAAAGATAATAATGCTTATGGAAATCTACCTTAGATATAAAAGCATCAGTATGTGAGGATATATGTAGCATTGTAATGCTAAAGCAGATAAAATCAATAACTAGAAACAAAGAGAAATGATAAAAGAAACATTGAATAATTTTCAGATTATGCTGATACTATGATGAAGATGTCAACACTATTTTTATTTTGTAAAAACTAAATAGCATTAATGCTTTTCCTAGTTGTATAGTTTATTTTAAACTTTACATACAATAAACTTCACATATTTTGGGGGTAAAGTTCCACATATTTTTATAAATGTATAGTTGTATTACTACTTCCACAATGAAGATACAGAACAGTTCTGTGTCCCAAAGTGTCCCCATGTTGTTCCTTTGTACTTCCATGCTTTCTAGTCCTTTCTGACCTCTGATCATTTTCTTCATTCTTATACTTTTGCTTTTTTATGGACATCATATAAATGGATGTGAAGAATCAATTGAAGGCAAAAAGTGGAAATAGGGTGACAAATCAGGCAACTATTGCAAAAGTTCAACAGAGAGTCCATGGTAGTTTGGACTACGGTAATAGTGGCAAAAATGTTAGAAGTGTTCAGATTCTAGATATACTTTAAATGTTGAGACCTCTGGATTTGTAAGTAGTTTGGATATGTATTGGTAGAGGAAGAGATAGATCCAAAGTTTTTGGCCTGAGCAATTAATGAATGGTGGTGTTAGTACTGAAATGGGAGAAAACTGAGTAAGGAACATTTTGGAGAGGATGTGTGAATTGGTTGTTTTGGATGATCAATTGTATAGAAAATGTGTGTTATTTCTCATATTCTTTTAATTAAGTCACTTCACTCTCATGTTTGGCAGTCCTGGTGCATCATGTTTTTAATTTTCCACTTCTGGTCTCAGATGAAGTACCACACCAGTCATTGCATTTTTCCAGAATCCAGGGGGGTTCTCAGAAATCGGGACTTGCAGTGCTGAGATCCTGATAGGCCTAAACAAACAAGAATGTTTACTCAAGCTACTCTTGAGTAACCACCAAGGGACCAGATGATGGAATCCAGAAGATTGGGAAAATTAGCTTCTTATGATATAAACATTGACTAATGTGAAATGAGAGATGTGGGATGTTACAGGTTGGATGTTCCAGATTTTAACAATCAGATTTTTTTGGTATGACATGTATCTATTAAGGATTAACATGCCAGTAAGGAAGGAGGCAGAAGCAGGATTACACAAATGAAGCATTTATAAGGAAGGCACGACAAATCTTTGACTTCTATGTTTGGAACATACAATATCCATTATAGTTGTCTTGAAGCAGGCCAAAATGAGCTGGCTTTTCTCTTTGTTTTCATTTGTGAGTTACGGTTGGCTATGATCTGTGTCCTTTTGGATGAGGTGGCTTTCTAAGGAAGCTGACAGCTTGAGTCTGACTTCTGATAGCACTCCCAGAAGCCAAGTCAACAAATCATTTCTTGAGCAGAGTTCCGAGTACATATATATTTATTTCCACCACAGAAGGTACCAAGCACATGAGTTCTCTAATCTTTATGCTGTCTATGTCATGTTGTCTATGCTGTCTCTGAAATGTTTTTTTCTTACAAGCTTTCTTGAGATGTCTATGTGTTGACTGAGTGTGCATATTGAGGATTCTGGCCTGTATTCCCTTGCCATTTTACTCCTCACCTTTACTACTCTGGATTTTTCCTCCTCCCAAATATGAGACTAATTTTTATCTCAGGCTGTTATCTTAAAGACCTTGACTTAATGTGCTAAATATTACATGCCTTTTACACATCTAATTTGAGTTAACTACTAGGTCAGGGCTGTAGTTTCACATTTGGGTGTCATAGATGATACTTAAATCCATAGTAGTGAATGAAATGACCTAGAAAATGTTAGAGATAAAGTGAACAATGCTGAATGTATGAAGTATCAATGAACAGAAGCTATACATATCCAAATATCATTTTATTTATATATTCACATCTGTCAAAATTTTTTAAAAATGAAATATTTCCTGTACCAAAATACACTGCAGGTAATCCACAATGATTTTACAATTCATAAATTATATCAGTGGTTTAATTTTACCTGGGAGAAAAGCAATGACAGAAAAATGAAACAAAGAAAAGGCAACATTGTCTCCAAGGGGTCAGTGTATCACAGAAAAACTACAATAATAAATATATTTTCCCAGTCATTTCATTGCAGTCTTGTACTTTTTATACTCAAAAGATCCTCTATACGCAAGAGGATATTTTTTCTTAACCACTAACACACTGCCTTCTCTATTGGAAAATATTGGCAAGGTAGAAAGACCTCAGATAGCAGTCAAATTTGTGGCCTTGAGTTCTATACCTAGAGTCTTACTTAATGCCATGGGGAAAATGTGAAAAGCCAAGGCTTTTCTTTTATAAGTGCTATTTATTTTGGAATTCAAAAGATTAAGCCCTGAAGTAAACTCTTTCTAATAGTGTACAAGAGATACAAAATATAATAAATGAAGTGTTGTGTGATATAATCTGGAGGAGGAAGATCCGAATGGACCCATTTTAAAATATATATGCTTGAAAAATCCTGATTATTATTGATTTAATCTTAATTCAACTAGATTAAAAATGCTTAAATCAAACCAAATTTGAGACATGGGGAAAATTAGTCACAGTAAAGCAAAAAAAGTTAGTGTTTTCAGAATTGACATATAAAATTTAATGTTAGCATATTCCTTCAGTTTCTATATTTGTTTGTACAAGTATAAATCATCACTTGAAACATAACAATATTTTTTTGCTTTGGTAAAATATTCTAATTTGATGAACTATGCCATCTGTAGTCCAAATTTTCATGTGTATTTTGATTTTGCTAACTGTGAAATGGAGATGATTGCCTCCCCCATGTGTCTGTGACCAAGTATTTACAGAGAGTCAGATAATCCTCCTAGGGGAAAATGAATTAGGACCCCATCCTTTCCTTTGAATCTGGAAGTCATTACAGCACATGCAGAGTGCTGTGATGAGACCAGAGGGCATGAAATGTGGGATCCTTGACAGACAATTTGACATGAAGGAAAAAGAAAGTGGAGTACTAGCCTAAGCTTGAGACAGGGGATCTGAGAAATACCAGACAGGAGTAACTGATTCTGGGTATGCTCTGTAGTTGATTTTGGCACCTGTGATTCAGTGACTCTGACTCGAATTATATTCGGTGTATCAATTCTGGATTGCATTTGCTAACATGTTTACTAAAGATTTAAAATTGTCTAGAGTCATAAGTGAAGATTGATCTTTATATTTTTGGATTTTATTTGTCAGGTTTTATTATCAGAATTATGTAAAAAATCTACATTTTTTCTATAATTTGAAACATTGTAAATAGAATAATCTTTTCTTTGTTGAAATACCTTATTTATTATACCATTTAAATCAGGAAATATTTAATAGAGTTAGAGGTGACAATCATCATTTTTCTCCATTGTTATTAAACTTCCAGGCTTTCTATGTATCTTGGGGTCTTTTGGTTACTTTTCTAGTTTTATACCTTTTTCTCAAGTTATATGATTTTGTTTAATCCTTGATTTAATTCATTATTTTTTTTTTTTTTTGATACTGAGGATTGAACCCAGGGGCACTGTACCACTGAGCTACATTCCCAATCCTTTTTATCTTTTATTTTGTGACAGTGTCTCCTTAAGTTGTTGAGGTTTATTCTAAACTTTCCATCTTCCCACCTCAGCCTCACGGGTTGCTGGGATTAGAAGTGCTCAGCACTTAATTTCATTGATGAATATTTTCTGTGTATTTTAAAGAACAATCAATTTTATGTTTTTTCACATTTCCTGTTTTTATTGAACGCTTCCTTTTACTTTCTTTAGGACTACTTGAATTTCTTTATTCTTATTCTCTATTATGTTTAGTTAATAGGGTTTGTCTTCTTTTTCAAGGTAGACAATCCATTTAAAAATTATTGTATAGCAGAGACTTTAAACCTTCATACAGCAGTGATTTCTTAATGTAGTCCTTTCTGGTAAATATTGGGTATGCTCTTCAGTTTCACTCTCCAGTAACTATAGTTTGCTCACTTTGCTGAAAAATATTTCATTTTACAAATAACCCAGTTTATTTTTTCCTATAGACATTAAAACTGTTCTAGTTTTTGCTATTATTGATTATGTTTACTTGGATATGTCTCCTGATAGGTTTGTAAATATTTTTTATATGTATTAACAAATTAATGCAAAACTAGTTTCCAAAGAGGTTGAATCAAATAAATGTTCTCACACCAGGAATGTACAAGAAGAAATTTATCCATAACATCTTTGAATCTTCATGTTGACCCTTTAATTTTGTTGTTGGCTAGCTGAATATATGTCAAGAGTTCTCTTATTGTAGTTTTTATTTTAGTTTTCCTGAAAATTAACAAGATTCAGGATCTCTTCCTATTGACTATAAATGTTTTCATTTCTTGAAATGACAATTTATTATATATTTTATAAAGAATAAGGCAATGTTTTAAAATTCCCAACACAAAGAATAGATCCATCAAATAATACATTTATGAAAATAAAAATACAACCCACAGACTGAGAATGAAGAAAATATATTTGTTATACACATCTACCAGCAAATCATAGGTGTTAAAGATATACAAATAATTCCATAATGTAAGAAGAGAACTAATATACTCATAGAAAAATCAGCAAAAGTAAAAGAAACTCAGAAATTTTTAAATGAGGCACTTCAATAATTGAAACGTTTATAGCCAGCATGTTGATTTATTTTCAGGATGACCTGTCAATTGATAAATGCATTAAAGTCCCCAAGTACTATTGTATAGGAACCTATTTCTTTATTTAGATCTAATGTTTGCTTGATATAATTAGGTGCTCTGGTGTTTGGTGCATATATAATTAACAGTTTTATTTCCTCTTGATAAATTGATCCTTGTAGCACTATACAGTGACTGTCATTTTCACTTTTTACAATTTTGATTTCACATCTTTAATCTGGTATAAGTATGCTTTTTATGTCATTGACTAATTTTGAAAAGATCTCTCTGTCTTCGAGCTCAGAAATTCTTCTGCTTGATCTAGTCTGTTGTGAAACCTCTCAACTATATTTTTATTTCATTAATTATGTTAGTTCAAAGATTTCTGTTTTGTCTTTTTTATGATCTCCATCTCTTCAATGAATTTCTCATTGTGAATATGAATTGCTTTCCTAATTTCATTGAATTATTTGAATTATTGTGTATCTCATCGAGTTTCTTTCAAATCATTGTCTTGAATTCCTTATTAGATAATTCATCCATTTCTTTTCCTTTTGTTAGTGTTGCTAGAGAATTAGCCTTTAGAGGTGTAATGGTACCTTGTTTTTTTTCATGCTTCCATTTTCCCTATGTTCATATTTGTGCTTCTGTTGGATTAGGTGCTTCTACCAATTTCATATGGCAGTTTTTATAATGAATTGTTTCTACTGGGGTTGTGTCCTAGGTTGTTGGTTGGGTAAACTCTCTTTGCTTGAGGTACATTAGTGTAGTGTCTGTATAGCATCTTCAGCTGCAATTAGTATTGGCAATGCCTGCAGGTTTCCTAGGGGCTTAGGCTATAGGGGTTGTGAGGTTGCTCCACCAGCAGCAATATAACACTCAGGTGAGGCAGGTTTACTAGCATTTCTGAGTGTAGAGTGCGTGGCTGCATGTACGTAGCATTCTGTCAGATTTCATAGGTCATTTGGAGGTAAGGCTTCTCTTCAAGGCACAGAATGGCACAGTGTGTGGGTGGTGCACCTGTCAGTGTCTGAAGGCTATGTAGGGTCCATAGTTCACTGTTGAGCCTGGCTAGAGTGACTGACAGTGTCCAAGGGCTGTGAAGATGTTTTTGTGTAGCTACAGAGGGCTGACCTGTTTAGAGTGGGCTGCCCAGTGATTTTCCAGATTGAAGCTGGTTTGGTGTAGCTACTGCGTTGTCTCCTAGGCTAAGGGTGCATAGGTTAGGTCCTCCTGTCTCCTTCCTGGGGTCTCTGTGGACCAAACTGTACACTATAGACAACCCAGCTGCTTCCCTTGCTGTAAGATGGCAAACAGGGCCTCCTGTTTGGTTTGTAGGTTATGCTGGTGGAGCTGCTGGGGATGGCTTTCTGGCTGCTTCACAAGATCCCAAATGGACATGGACTCGAGATGGTATGACATAACATAGGCTAGTCTCTGTTTCTGGGGCAATGCAGCACTTTGGATTTTTCAGAAGCACTCCAAAATGTGCTCAGAGCTCATGAGAGCTGCAGCTTTCTCCAGCAGCAAATACTGCAGAGATGTATGGGACTGTGAAGCTTAGCAGCAATCTTCTGATTACCAGTTCCCTACCCAGCAAAATGTCTCTTTGTTCAGAATTGGGCTCAACTAGAGAGATCAGACAGTAAATACAATGTTCTTATTTCCTTCCATATAAGGCCTTTATGTGTCTCTATGTTCTGTGAAGTCTCTGCCACATCCCTACTGCACTTGGTATTCTGATTCAATCATTCCAGTGAAATAGCTGTTGTTTAGTTTGTCCATTTTGCTCTTTGTTTTTGTGGAGAGAAGCATGCCATGCACTTATGATGATCAGCCATCTTGCTGATGCCACCCCTTCACATTTAAAAAAAAATTAATTTTAGTTGTAAATGGACACACCACCATTACTTTAATTATTTGTTTGTTTGTTTGTTTATTTATTTATTTATTTATTTATTTATTTATTTATTTATTTATGTGGTGCTGGGGATAAAATGCAGTGCCTCACACATGGTAGGCAAGTGCTCTACCACTGAGCTATAACTCCAGCCCCATCTCTTCACTATTTTTGAAAAAAAGTATGTCACTTTCTAAACTCTTATATTCTATCTATTGGTAATTTTTTCTTAATTACTAAAGCTTCTTAGCAACTCCTAAAAGCTGATACTGCAAGTTTGCTATCTTTCTGAAGTGTCTTACCTAATCTTTGAATTTAACTTTCCATTAAATTTTACAACTAGTGTATAACCTACATAAAAATGCTATTGAAACTTTTATGGAGATGCACTAAATCTATAGAATAATTTGGAAGGAAATTATGACTATCATGATATTGTGCTCTATTCTGAACAATGGTATTTTTGCTTTTATTTCGGTATTCTTTATAATATTAATAGAATTTTGTTTTCCATATAGAGATCTTGAATATCTTTGATTATATTTACATGTATTGATTTGGCATTTTTAATTCTATTATAATTTCTTAAAAATGCTTTCTATTTGTAGCTTATAAATGTGCAGTTTACTTTTGAATAGATTTTTAGCTACCTAAACAAACTCTTCTATTTAATTTTTGCTGTAAATTTCTTTGTAGACAAGACAATCATTTTATCCACAAATATTGGTTGTTTAGTAGCCTCTTTTTAAATCTTCATACCTGTATTTATTTTACTATGTTATTTGAACCCTAATTATAACGTAGAATAAACTTGATACTACTGGCAGCATTTATATTGTATCTGACCTAAAGTTTATTGATTCCTTATCTTGATAGGCAATGATTTATTATAATGTACTTAAAATTATTTTAAAAATCTATTTCAATTTCTACTTTGAACAACAAGTAAAAAACTTAAAAAAATTTCTTCTTTGAACTATGAATTATTTTGGTATTTGGGAAATTAATTATATTGTATGTTTAAGTTTTTCTTGTTAATTTTTATATTATTTCTTTTAGAAATAAAAAAATATTATCTGTATATTATCTGTTCTTCCAAGGTTTTTGAAACCTGCTGGAAAGACAGAGCCTAGGTAAACTGCAGTGATTTATGCACTGTATAAGCAATTCACTGCTGAGTGTGGATAGTAGCTGTGAATTGCTTCAAAGTGACATAATATGAAAAATAGTGATAGATTGTTGCTTCTTTGATTGATATACCTTTATAGGGCAAAGATAAAGACATTTTGAAGAAATAAAAATCCCTCATCACTTGGACTTTATGTTGATTAAAAGGTACATTATTCTTGGTGAATCAGACCTAATAAATTAAGACAATTAAAAGAAGTTCTAGAGGTCAGAGACTTGAATTTCTATCGTTCCTGACTTTGAAGAAGGAAGCTACCATGATCTCTACAACCAGAAGAAAATGAATTCTGACAATTTTCAGAAGGAGCTTGAAGGTGGATCCTTTTCTAGTTAGACAGATGACAATGTAGATAATATCTCGAATGTTTATGAAGCATAGAAAAGTAACCATTTTGTGACCAAGTGTATATCCCAGTTTTGAACAATATCTTTATGTGCTTGGAAAGAATATATAGTTTCTAGTTGTTGATTGAATATTATGTATGTATCAATTATATCAAATTTGTAATCCTTCATATCCTCATTCTCTTTCCAGTTCAAAAGAACCTTTTGTATCTTCAGATTTTTTTCAAAGCCCAACCCTTGTATATTAAATTCCAGGATATTCATTTATAAAATTTTCCAGTGTTTGGGAAATTGTTGGACAGTGGGGTTTGGGTTTAGCAAGAATCAGGAGTTAATTGCTATCTCAGCAGGACGAAAATAGTTTCCATTCAACTGCCAGAATAATGTTTATAATTTCTGATCTCATCTTATCAACTCTTGTTTAACATATCAATGGATTCCCAGGATGCTCCCATTTTCAAAATACACTGTTACTGTTTTTCATGGCACTTGTCAAACTTACAATTTTGTATTTCATTACTTACAAATGTCCATCTACTTCTCTCAATTAAAAGATGTATGAGGTCAGATATACCATTTATTTATTTATTTTAAATATTTTTTTAGTTGCAGGTAGAAACAATATCTTTATTTTATTTATTTATTTTTATGTGGTGCTGAGGATCAAACCCAGTGTCTCACATGTGAAAGGCAAGTGCTCTACCACTGAGCTACAATCCCGGCCTTAGCGTTTGTTTTTGTTCTATTGCCTGCTACTCTGTCCATTATAGAGAACTTGCTTAATTAATATTTCTTAAAATTAGGCTGATTTTTGTATTAGCAGATACCAGGGTTTTGGGATTTCAGTTCAAGTCTAGTTCAAAATCTTACTGTGATATCAAATTATTCAACATCTCTGTATCTTAGTTTTAGCACTTTCAAAATGAGGATAATAATCATATCTGCCTTATAGGGCTATTTGTAGAATTGAATGAGTTATTAAATGTAAAGCAAAGGAAATTAAAACTAGATCATATAAAATATTTTATTATCATTCACTATTATCAAATGAAATGAAAGATTCTTTTGACAGTTTTATAACCTTATAATCATATATATGTATATGTATATCCATACAATAATTTAATACACATTATAATTTAATACCTATATATGTATATTTCTTTGTGATTTCTAATATGGAATAGATTTAGCAAATATTAAACTTCATTTTTCCAGGAGTGCAATAGGTCACTAATAATTCAGTTGTCCCTTTGTCTCTAGCAGATTTACCTGTTTGATGATGGTCTTCATAGTACTAATTAATATCTCTCACCTCAGAAAACTCATTTATTTGTAAAGATGTTATCATCATCTGATTCTCACATAAACCTGATGAAAGTTATATTTTCTTAGAACCATACTAAAATTATATGTTTTCAATATTTCTTTTAATTGACTAAATGGGAAATGTTCTGCCCAATGCCCTGCTGACCACCATGAAAAAAAGCTTATGTGGCTGGTGTTGTGAATCAGTGAGAGAGCTTGCATAGCATGTATGAGGCACTGGATTTGATTCTCAGCACCTCATTTAAATAAATAAAATAAAAACCTCTTGACAACTAAAAATTTTTTTAAAAAAAAAGAGAGCTTATGAAGTATCACTACAGAAAACATGCATGCCAACAAAAGACATTTTACTGGACAGGTAATAAGATAGTTTTTAATTTCCCACAAGTCCTAAGATTTACCTATCCTTTATAATATGGTAACTTAGATGGATTAAAACCTGAACTCTACAGTTGAAGGTGGCCTCTAAAGTCTGTATGTGGCTGGGTGGAAAATACTTTGCCCATAGTTTGTTATAATTATAGTGAACTAATGTATTAATTTGCCAAATTCAAATTTTTGTGAGACATTTAGTTAAAGTTAGATAAACTTACACCTCATTTTTCAAAATGCATTTCTTATTTGCTAATTATTATTTGAACTTACTTTCCCATGCTTTGTTGTTATCTATTTGCTTCCATTCTTTTTAGTTTCCCAGTCTTAAGGTTATTCCCTGTGAAATATTCAACTGTTTTTAACATCTAAGTTCAATTATCTTTGCACATTTTATACACTCAAAATATATGTTTTTTTCTAAATGTGAACCAGTCTGCTCCAGTTGGTAATTAGTTGCTTTTTTCTTTGCTAATGCTTTTTTTTTTTATTTTCACTATAGTCTGTGATTTCTCCCTGGTGTAGATCAAGAATGAAGAAGGTTAAAATACTATTATTTTCATTAATTTTCTCAGGTCAGCAGCATGTGTAGGAAGCTATTTTTTTCAAAATACCATCTAAATGTTTCATAATTATGATTATCCAGAAATTCAAGTGAAATACAGATGGGATAACAGCAGAAACCTGTTCTTCACCTCAAATATCAGTAATGTTTCTAATCCAATGACCTTTAAAACAAACTGGCCACCACCCAAAGTTTTCAAGTAGTTTTCATTTACCTTATTATTTTGTTACTTTTATGAATAGGTAAGGGACAAATGTTTTTACAATATTTTAAATGTAGATATTTTGAATATTATGTGGTGTCAAAGAATAACTCATTTTATTGCTTTGTAATATTCACTCATTTAGGAGATAATTATACTTTTCAATTCACATCAACATTTATTGCATAGAAATTTACCCCCATGATATTTCATGACGTTTTATAATAGTTGTAGAAAGGTCTTTCAAAATATTATTTTCTCTGAATTTTACTCTACAGTCCTCCCACCCATACTCCAGAATTCTTTCATCTCTTTTACCATTATGAAGTAATGAAAGCATGTTGGATATTGTTACATAGTGAAACTTTGAAGTGAACCTTAACATATAAATTAAATAGAGTCTGACAGTGAGATGCTATAGAGAAGTAAGTAAAGATGGATAATTATTTAATGAGAGAGAAAAGTTAAAAAGTAGGAGTCAATGATAAATATAATGTATCAAAAGACTGGAAATAAAACAACAGAGTAATAGTTTAATAGATATAGAGAACAGGGGAAAAAGAGATAAATGTTCATATAAATGTTTCTCTATAAAAAGTAGCCAGGGAGCTGGGGTTGTGGCTCAGTGGTACAGTGCTTGCCTGGCAAGTGTGAGGCACTGGGTTCAATCCTCAGCACCACATAAAAATAATGAAAATAGATTGTGTACATGTACAACTAAAAATAATTTTTAAAAAGTATCCAGGATTTAGAAAGTCACTGAAACAAATTTGGTACTATACATGACCTTGGATGAAAATAATTATTCCAGTAATCGCACTGATGGGACTGAAGGTAGTGAGCATCTTAATTTAATAAAAAATTATTACATACTGCTTATATGCAAAAGAATTAACTAAATTTCTGCAAAGAAACATGAAATTATAGCCTTATTTTTTAAGTTGGGGTAAAACAGCTTTTGAACTCAGAGGTGTGAGATAAGTCAGGGCACCAGCATGATCTAGGCTTTCCTGAACCAGGGAATGTCACCCAGGAATTGACAGAAAAGCAACCTCCCTGCCTTATGATAGCTCAAACAAACCCATAATTCATACACAACTTCCAACATCTCCCCCTTCTTTACTTTTTAACTGAAAGGGGTGTGCAGTTATTTGGAGTTTCCAGATCTTGGATCTGAGGGTATGAGAACCTATTATTATGACACATTAAAATAATTAGTAGCAGGGCTGGGGTTGTGGCTCAGTAGTAGAGCGCTTGCCCAGCATGTGTGAGGCACTTGGGTTTGACCCTTAGCACCATATAAAATAAATAAATAAAATAAAGATTTTTTAAAAAAGAATTAGTAACAAACATATCATTCCAATAATTTACCATGCAGAATGTTTCAACATATTTCCAGGATTACAGCCATTTAATTCATGAAGTATTTGTTCAGCTAGAGATCCAAGGTCCATGAGATGAATACTCCTTTTCAGAATATTCTGAATGTGATGGTGAAATTCCATAAGGTCTAAGCTATTATTATTGCTATGCCAAATGCTCATTAGATGATTTTTGACCTTTCTCCAATCCCATTGGGAAGCATTATATTTGGCTGCAGTAATGCAGACATATGTATAGTCAGCATCGTATTTAAGTCTTTGTTTAAATTTGAGAGCAGAAAGTTCATTTCCTATATTTGTGACAGTAGCTTTCAAAGTATTTAATTTAGTCTCAATTTTTTCATCAATATTCATCTAATTCTTTCCAAGAATTATGAGGCTGGAAGCTTGCCTGCATCTGGTTATCTGAGCATGTATCTGTTGTAAAACTTGAACCCTAGCATCAGCATATTCATTGTCTCTGAAATGTTAGCTAGTAGTAAGGCAAAGGAAGATTGATGAATAACTAATGTTCCTTTCCTTCTATTAAATCTGGTGATACAATTAGTTAGATTACATCTTTTACAAATTGCATGATATTTATCATTTCTTCTCTTTACTCTTACATTTCCAGTAATTAAAGTATAAGGAGATTGAACACAGGCTCACAGGCCATAGCAGGAATCCTCCTTGCAGTTCCTGCCTATAAAATTAGGCATGTGGCCATCTGTAAGATGGAGAAAATCTGAGGCAGCTATCAAATGGTACAGATCCTGTTGTATGCCACCTTCAGTGAAAGTTAGTATATTACTAACAAATCCTCCAGGAGTTATAGGATCCTGGCATAGCTGTCTTTTTTTTTTTTTTTTTTTTTTGATACTGGAGATTGAACTCAGGGGCACTTGACCACTGAGCCACATCCCCAGCCCTATTTTGTGTTTTATGTAGAGACAGGGTCTCACTGAGTTGCTTAGTGCCTCGCCATTGCTGAGGCTGGCTTTGAACTCACGATTCTCCTGTCTCATCCTTCCTAAGTGCTGGGATTACAGGCTTGCGCCATAGCTGTCTTTTATTAATTATTGGAGACCAGTCCAAAATCTATGCACTACTTCTAGAGATTTTATGTTGTACTGGCAACATATTTGCACAATCCATCCATTTAGAAAAGTCACCAAATTCTATTGTAGTCTTATTAGGGCAATAAGGTACTGGTGGATGTTCTGTAGGAATAACTGGCCTGTTATATGTTTGGACATATGATCTTAAATCTCAAGAGTCAGTATAATTGGCTTGTCTAGGTCTCCTACATGCTGTCTTTTCCTTGAAAGTTACCTTTATCACAGCCAGCATATTTATCATGGGACCAACATATAGGGATTTCCCACTATAGCCAGTATAATAATTAAATTTAATCACATGGATAGGTGTATTGTGATTGTTTGTGAGACTTCCCATCATATAAGTATTATTAGTAAATACTGGGATGGATTTTTCCAGTCTACACAGTTGGTGTACTAAAAGTGGATCTGGGTTATAGGTCCAATAAGTTTCTCCATAGATTCTACTTAACTGATAGCTCATTAGAGCAATCACGGCCACAAACATTGTGGTTGGAGTCTTAATACCTCCTTCTCATTGAGCTATCTGCTCATCCTGATGCTTCAAGTCCTTCAGTTTTGTTCACAATGGCAGATTAGGTTTTCTGGAAATATACAAGCAAAGCCTCTACCCTATATTATTACTGAATCTGGTTTAATCTATTGCTCCATGTGTCACTTAGCAGCAGTGACAGCTTTAATATCACAATTTTAAAAATTAAAATAATTTTGTGAGATTTAGTGGGGTTATGTGGGATTCTGTTTCTCCTTTTTTATTTTTTTTCAAATTGTAGAAAAAGTTGATATAAGCTGGAATATCATTAGCCTTAAACTGTAAAGAATGGTCCAGCACTGTAAAACTATTTAAACAGTTAGAAGTGACTTAATAAATATTTTTATTTGACCAAAAAAATTAGCAATATTACCTGTAAGGCATGTGAAGTGCTTCTTTAAGAAAGCAGGATAAAAATGGGGAAACCAAGTTTGTTTGGGGCTTGGCAGTTTATACCTATCTCTGGGCGCCTGCATTTGAACTTAGGGCTATGAGCTAAGTTAGGGCATGATCTGGGCTTTCTCAAATCAGGTAATATCACCCATGAGTTCCCAGAAAAGCAAACTTCCTGCCTTATGATGGCTCAAACAAACCCAGAATTCATACAAGGCTTTAATATCTTAGGTCTTGAGAGTATCTCATATTCTGTCAATTTTCTAAGACAAAGAAAACAAGTCATTTGTTTGAGTGGATCTCATTAAAATGTTAGCTATATAGTGCAATCTTTTCTCCCCTCCCCGATAAGAAGATGGGGGTCAGAAAGCTACTCCTTATTGTGTGGTGTTGTACTGGGAGTAGAGGACCAGCAAATTTTCCTATGGGTTTTGATGTACTCATTTTACACTTAATTTGGAGAAAGATAAATAATGCTCAGACAAATCAAAATTATTTTTACAATGTGTAATTGATTTTATTTGGAAATAAAATATTTTAATCCTTGTATGTGTATATACAAAATATTACTGTACTTCAAATTATCCAGTTTAAAATATCAAAGTTTAAATATCCTGAAATTTTTTAAGCCTGTATTTTAAAACACACTAGTAGCATGCTATTTTAAAAAATTAGCTTCCAAGATATCTTAGTCCATTTGGGTTGTTATTAAAAAAACAAGTCATAATCTGGGTAGCTTATAAATAACAGAAATTTACTTCTCACATCTCTGGATCCTTTAAAATCCTAGGTCAAGTTGAGGACCTTTTCTTTGGATAGAATCTTAGCACTGTCCTCACAAGATGGTAGAGACAAGGGCAGGAGTCTCTCTGGGATCTCTTTGATCAGGGCACTAATCCATTTCATGAAGACTCTATCCTCCTTACCTAATTGCCTCTCATAGGCCCTGTCTCTTAACAAAATTACTATTACAAATGTGTGTATGTATGTGTGTGTGTGTGTATGTGTGTGTGTGTTTATATATATATATGTAGTCTGTGAAAATTGATATGTAAATATGCGATTTAATAATAATAATGATAATAATTTTCTATGAAGTTAGATGCTATATCAAATTTATTTTCCATGGAGACAAAGATGGTGGAGTAGAGGAAGAATATGATTTCTAGTTGCTCTCAGACTCAGGATTCAAGCAGTGGGAATATAGCTTCCCAGTGTGGTGGGTGACCGAGGGAATATACCAAATCTCAATATTAGAATCATAGAGATAATAATTCAGGCACTTTGAACATAGGACAGGAAAAAAAAAAAAAAACAACTCTGGAAACCTTCTGATAACACCCTGGGGCTGGACCACTGTGGAGCGGCAGGACAACACAAGCAGAAAGAAAGACTCAATTTGTGAAGAAAAGCTGGCACAAAGGAACCTGTGGAACAGAGAGGTGGTATGAACTTAAGTAACACAGAGGCAGCACAGCAAATGGGAGTGTGAGAGGTGCACCATATTTCTGGGTTAAAGAGAGAACAGTTGCCACTAGTCATAATCTTGGGGTGTTTGCATCATGGCTTTCTTGGGGTGGGGAAGCCAAAGAGTTCATAAAAAGCATTAGTTGTTTATCCTTACATGCTCCTGCCATGAGATCTAGAGTTTCCTTGGGAGGGCATCACTGAGGCAGACCAAGGGGATTGTCCCTGGGGGAGTCAAGCCATGGATATGGAGTAGAGTGTTTTCTTGCTATTCCTCTGGGCTTGGTGGCTTGCAGGATAAGCCAGAGAGATCCCCAAACCTGGATAGGTGGGCAAATTTATGTTAGAGGTCGATCCTGGGAAGAAGACATTAGTGGGCAGTGGAGTGTACAAAAATAAAAATTGGAGCTCTCAGGACAACCCCTCCCGTCCCACATCCCCACACCCCTCACAGATCCAGATGCCTAGCAAAGATCCAAATCAGCCTAGCAATAGGGCATATGAAGCTCTTCTCTCTGGAGCAGATACCTCACAACAAAGCTCCAAAGGTTGGTCAGAACTAAAGGCCTGTTGCCTGAACTTCACATTTAGAACTCTGAGTTAGTCCTGCCTTGGAAAAGCATCTACCTAGTTCAAATGGACAAAACTCCTGTTTTCACTACTTCCCGTTCTGTCTAAATTTAAACTGGAGAGAAAGAAAGCTGAGAGCCAATACAATCAGCTTTGGTTCCAGGCCACTCCAGATGACAGCTGAGCTAGCAACTCAAAGACCAATGGATTTAATAACATCCAGCCCTTGCTCTCAAAGAAGGCTCAGAAAAACCCACTGTGTCACAGCAGTTCTACAAGAGTGGCAAACTGAGTCATTGGTGATTGAAACTAACATTTGGATTACACTGAGCCTATGTGTTGAAGCTAAGAGAAACACAGAACTTATCACAAAAGAGACAACTTCACACCAACAGACACCCTCACAAAACAGGAAGAGGGATCCATCTGAACAGATGCACAAGTCTAAGACCTCTGAAACATGATGAAACATGCAAATGAGTCCCTCTCAAATGTTACAATCCCCCAACAAAGGAACACACAGTCATGGAAGGGTACAAAATTACAAATAAATACATTTTTTTTCTTTCTTTTTACTTTTTTTTTTGGTACCAGGGATTGAACTCAGGGGTACTCAACCAGTGAGCCACATCCCCAGCCCTATTTTGTATTTTATTTAAAGACAGGGTCTCACTGAGTTGCTTAGAATCTCACCATTGCTGAGGCTGGCTCACAATTCTCCTGCCTCAGCCTCCTGAGCCACTGGGATTACAGGCGTGTGCCACTGCATCCAGCACAAAGAAATATTTCTTAAATGATTATTAAAATTATTGATGAACTAAAGGAAAATCTATGAAACAAATTAAAGAATAAACTAAAGATCACTTTTACAGGAAGATGAAAGACCCTTTAAATAAATAAATAGATATTCTATGAAGAAAGCAGTCAGAACTCCTGAAAATGAAAGACATAGTAAATGAAATAAAAAATTCACTTGGAAGTATCACCAACAGACTAGATTGTATAGAAAACAGAACTTCAGGCATCAAAGATAGGTATTTGAGCAGAAGCACTCAGTAGACAGTATGTAAAAAGACAAAATTAAAGACCATGACCAGAATATACAAAAATTCTGGAACATTAAGGGACCAAAATTGAGTCATCAGGATAGAAGAGGTCATAGAAATGCAGACTAATGACATTGACAAACTTATCAGTGAAATAAAAGTAGACTATTTTCCAAACCTTAGCAAGGAGAGGGAAACTCACATATAGGAAGTATATAATTTTTCATCACTATATATCTAATACCTAACTCAATACTCACCATATGAGAGATATTAAACAATGTCTTCAAGCAAATAATTAAGAATTATATTCTAGCACTTTTTGAACAACTGATCTGGACCATATATTATGCTAGGTATAACACATACACAACATTGTAGGATGTAATATTATTCCCTATAATGATCAATTCACTTGTCTAAGATCATAATAGTGAGTGGTGCAAGTTGACTTCAATTAGGTCTATATGACTACAAAGTTGGATATTTTTCTCTACATCATTTTATTTCTTAGGAGTATTTTGGTAAATTTTTTTCTTATTTACCAAAACTACACAAAGAGTAATTTACTGTTGAATAATGTTACCATCAGTTCTCTAAAATTGAAGAAATATATCTGAACTATTGTAGACTGATAAGGAGATACATTCCTCTTCTCTCTGGAAATTTTATAAAAACAGAAAATCTCTGAGATGTGCATTGTATATCAGTTTGAGTAATATATATTTGCTAAGTAATGTGAATACTTTAGAAACCTTAGAAAATGTAAGCACAGAGACAGTCTCCCTTGATACTTCCACTTTCATATTATGCCTAAGCCAGCAGCATTCATTTTAATAAGTTAAACGTAGGTCAGATAGTGCAAAGGACAGAGATGAAGTGATATGTGTTTCCTTATATTAAAAAAAGTAATAATAATTACTTTTTCATTAGTGAACCTACTGAATGTAAAATGAATATATTTTCTCATAGTTTATCCATTCTCTATTATCTAAGCGATAATTCATTGTTACCAAATAAAAACTGACTTCTTTTAGACCAAATCCCCTTTAGATATATTTTCTATAAAAATATAACTGTCTATAAATTACAAAGCATTTAGAAATTTTCCTACTAGCAGCAGCACCTAAAACATCCCTAATATCTTTCAAATTATTTTTAATATCTAATACATATTTTGGACCAGTTATTATTACTCAAAGGAAGTCAACATGGGGCTATGTTGTTTTACATAAAAACTTGTAGTGATTTAGAATTTTAGAAAGAGAAGACTTTATTACAAGGCAATGTTAGGGATCAAAGACATGGGGTAAGGCTATAATAATAATAATAATAACAACAACAACATTCATTATATTGAATATTTGCCAGGCATTTTCCTGACATTTTACATACATTATCTCACTTAATCCTCAATGCAATCCTGTTGGAAAATATATGTGTATATATATATATATATACATACATATATGTATGTATATGTATGTAAATATATGTGTATATGTACATTTATACACACAGATATGTGTGTATGTATGTGTGTATATATATATAAATATATGTTAAATATATATTTAATATAAATATATATGTATATTTTATATATAGTATATATTTAATATAAATATATATTTTATATATAATATATATTTATTATAAATATAAATATATATTTTATATATAATGTATATATTTATTATAAATATATATATATGTTATATATATATATAGACAGAAAGAGAGAGAGAGAGAAAAGGCGGCCAGTTGAGTTGAGGAAGAAAACCAAAAATATTCCCAGGGCTGATGAAACCAAAGAATGTTTAAGAATAAAAATATTTACTCTTTTACCTTTATCTTGGAAAGTTTTGTGATTAAAAATTCCATTCATTATCCTCCATAAACTTGACTAAATGCATACTATATATATGCAATGGATATGAGGAACATCAGAGAAATGAGGGAAAAAGAATAAATGCTTTATGTTTAAGTGAACACCCTGAGGGAAGAGAAGAGTCAAAACAGGAATATAACAAAAATTCAGAATTAGAAAGAGGACGAGGAGATTAATTATGCTATGTGCATGTATGAATACATCACAATGTATTCCAATTTCATGTATAACTATAACAAACAACTATAAATAAATAAATAGATATATAAATAAATAAATAGATAGATAGATAAATAAATAAATAGATAAATAAATAAATACATAACCAATAGAGTAGAGGAAGGGAATTGGGGACATAAGTAGGGGAGGGAAAGAGGAAGTACTAAGAACAGAGAATAAGCAAACTATATTATATGCATTCATGAATGTCAAAATGAACCCAACTGTAATGAATAATTTTAGTGCACTAATAAAAATTTAAAAAATTTAAAAAGAAACAATTCTGAGAATCTTTAGATACTGAGGAATTCAGAGTTTCTTATCATTTTTGAGATGAATGACAGATATTTTAATTTAAATATAAGAATTATACTAAAAAGTTAAGAATCAAATATATAAACATCAATACTTTAATAATTTAAGCATTTTAAAATTTAATTTTTATATTTGGCAGTTCTAAAGATTGACACCAGGGCCTCTCGCATGAAAGGAAATTGCTCTACCACAGATCTAACCCCAGCTATAAACATTTTTCCTGGAGATATCCTTTTTTTTTTTTTTGGTACTGGAGATTGAACTCAGGGGCACTTGACCACTGAGCCACATCCCCAGCCCTATTTTGTGTTTTATGTAGAGATAGGGTCTTACTGAGTTGCTTAGTGCCTCGCCATTGCTGAGGCTGGCTTTGACCTCGCAATTCTCCTGTCTCAGCCTCCATAAGTACTGAGATTACAGGCTTGCGCCACAGTGCCTGGCTTGGAGATTTCCTTTAAGTGGGAACAAATCTGACAACTCTGAGATAACATGATCATTTCTTTTTAAATTTTAAATGAAACTTTGTTATAATGATAAAGAGACCAGATTAGAGATCTACTAAAATAATTAAGGATATACACAAGATAAATAATAAAACTACCATGTATTTTGGGAAATTTTCCAGGACATTCTCCTCATTCAATATCTCTGTGTATTTGTGTGTGTGTGTGAGTGTGTGTGTGTGTGTATATAATACTTTTTTTTTTATTCCACATGCTCATGCTCAGCAATATCAAACAATTGTTTAGCTTCTACTACCAAATTTATGCTGACATGCTCTTCTTCAGAAAGCTCCCAGTTTTCTCTCCTGGTATTTAATTCATAACTAACACCCTCCCACACCAGCTGTTTGTTGCAAAGTTCTCTCAAAACAAACATCTCTAAAACTAAATGTTTTCATCTCTCTTCACTCTGTCTCTACTTCACATATTCCCTATCCTTCTGTGTGGTACTATCTATCTTGTCACCTAAACCTTCTTGGAATATCATTGTATTCTTTCTTTTTAAATATCCCCTGGCACAAAATCAATCAATAAGACTTCTGGTACCATTCCCTTCTCAATCTCTGCTGTCGCTGCCTTGGGTCAAGCTCTCATCATTTCTCACTTGAATTATTTTTATAATTCTTATTTTACCTCTGGTTTTTACACTCTCTAATATATCCTCTAAAATTTCTTCAGAATGCTACTTTTAGCACACAAACTTAATAACATCATCCTCTTCACAATTCATGCATTTTTCTGCATCATTCACTGAAATGTAAGGCCTTTCATAATCTACATTCTGTGTGTTCATCTATCCTTATTTTCAGCTAATTTGTCCTTCCCCTTTACAACAGTCATGCATTTTTAAGAAAATTTCCCATGCACACTATTCTACCTCATGTGTACATGTGATATTTCATCTGTCTCTCATGTCCTTCTTCCCACATTTGTAAAGTCCTACTTATAATCATAGTCTGAATACAAATTAAACTTTCTCTGAGAAATATTTTCTGACAAACCAATAAATTGGGTGCTTCTTTTTCTGTGTCACCAATGCCTCATTTTTCAGTAGCACAAACATCTATGTAACAATTCACTTATTGTATTGTAATTTTTTGAAATAATTAACAAATGAATGACTACAATGAGTGAACTATCTGGAAAGAGTAAGGTTAAAACAAAGAAAACAAACATAAAATATAATGGCTAATAATACAGAGAGGATAAATTTAAAAAGAGTTAGGAAAATAGGAATACAATAAAAGAATAATCAATATTCAACTGAATGTGGATAAGGAGATGCCTATGAACTCAAAGAGAAGTACAAAATTTATTGAGGAAGTTAAACATAAGGAAATGAATGCAGATATTTAAATAGAAAAACAGAAGAGAAAAAAATTATCCATATTTTGAATGTCAGAGGAGTGACATTCAATTTTACTTCCATAGCCAATAGCATTTGAAATGAAAAGAAAAATCTTTGAAAATAGAGAGAATCAAAGACAGAAGGAAGACACTTTGAAAAAGTGGTTTGGGAAAGCAATCATTCTCTTGCTACCCTTAACTAGATGGGCTATATTTCATCAAGGTTATCTACTATCCAGCACACACCCACACATAGTATTTAGTACTGCTAGAAGCATTGATACTGAACAACAATCTTTACTGCCAGAAGATGTAAAAAATCTAATATTTATCTAAATTAACCATGAGATCTTTACAGAATACCCTGGGTCATTGCCAAAGCATTGTTCTGTTACCCAAGAAGAGGTTATTAACAAGAATGATGAAAAACAGAATATAAACACTGAAAAGAACATGAACACTCTTTCACAACACAGAGTTTTATTAAAGCTCTTCCAACTGCATGTGCTTTCTATTTTTCTATGATATCAGTGGAACCAGACAGTGAAAATAAACAAGCTTATTTATGGAGAATTATATTCATTAGACATTCTTTTAGTAAAGGTCCCAAATGTGTTATTTTACATAATTCTTTCAGTATATGGAAAGCAACAACAGAAAAGGTTAATCAACAAAGGCATTCTTAATGGAATTAGGGGAGAAACTATACCCTAAGAGGTCCAGTAATGGAAAATCCTTTGAGAATTCCAGTAGCACCTTTAGTACTGTGTTATGTAAGAAAGGCTTCACTGCTAATAGTCTATTCTTGTCTACCTAATTTTGACTAACCTTGTTTTTTCTTGATTTCATTTAAAGCTTCTCAACTTGAAGCTTGCTTAATAATATGGGGTAGATGTCAATGACTTTATCTTTTAATAATTTCTAAATTTACTTCTCATTGTTATGGTATCACTAGACTGAGAGCTAAAGGAAACTCCATAGCAGTGAATTTGTACTTCAGCAAGTCATTTAGCAAGTTCTCTTGGATATTTTTGAATGCAGGATAAAAACAAAAATGTAATTTGCTAGTATAGTTAGGTGGATTTGTAGTTCGTTGAATGGCTTTCTGTAAAGATACTGGTTAGTCAATGTAAAATGTAGGAGATATGTCTTACAGTATGGAAAAATGTAACTCTTTCTCCCAACAGTTTTATTCATTG
>PVHX01022155.1:0-28243 GCA_004024805.1 Geosciurus inauris | reverse complement strand
GAAGCAGGGGACATTATGGTAGAGCCAACATTCCACTTCAGATAAACCAGTCCTTGAATGTTTAAATAGAAGATAACATGCTTATCAATTAAAATTTGGGCCACAAAAAAAAAATCCATTTAGAAATGTGAATTGGGTATATCTAGAGCAGATCTTTAGAAATCAGAGAATTACAATCATGATAATGAGTGCATTGAACCCATTTGTTTCCTTTATGTTAGTAATGTAATACCATTTCCTACCAAGCCTTTGCAGTAGGTGTTTTATAATGTTTTAAAAGCAAGCAAACAAAACATTGATTTCTTTGGTTTTGGGGGAGATTTCTAACTCATTCCAATTTTGTTTTATTACTTTGTCACAGGTTGTATTGATAGATGGCAGAATCATATATATCTATTTTAAAGATATATATGATAAGTGGTTGATATGGAACAATTTCTTTGATTGTTTTATTGAAATGGAAAAAGAAGTTCTTTTTTTTTTTTGTCACTTAGGATTGAACCCAGAGGTGCTTTACCATTGTACTATATCCTCAGTCCATTTTAATTTTTTATTTTGAAACAGAGTCTCATTAAGTTTCCCACATTGGCCCTGAATGGGTGATCCTCCTGCCTCAGCCTCTGGAATCACTGGCATTACAGGGGTGTGCCCTGTACCCCTGTAAAATTCTTACAGTTTATACCATAAAATGCTAGCTGATTTATCCTATGCCAGCTTCTATAGAGAAGAAAAGGATATTTTGGCGCTTGAAACCAGAAAGAATAATTTTTCCTGGATTCCACCAACTTGTTCTCATCCATATTCAAGAATACGGGTTGGACAGAGGTGAGGAAGGAAAAGAACCAAGAGAAACATAGGGAAGCAGAGGAAAGTGAGACTCTAAGAAAGATAAATGGTTTCGCTGTTAGTGCACTGTAATGAAATGGAGACCAGTGTAGGCTGTGCCTGCTTCCCTCCTCATGCTGAGCCTCAAACACTGCTTTAAATAAAACATATTTCTTTTATTTCCCATTTCTTGCTTGCTAACTTAAAGATAAATTACTTACTTGCAAGTGCACTGAAAAGGAAATAAAATCAGTAACAGGCAGTGCCCAACATGCCCCAGCTGCTTGACGGTCTGGCCTTGAGCAATCCACAGTTTTTATGGAAAAGTTTTACTGTTGTGCTGTTAAGGAAACAGAAGCAACTCTCCCCAACCCCCACCTCCAATTCTCAAAAAATAAAAGCAAAGAAAAATCGAAAACCACAATCAAAGCCCAAGAAAGCCAGAGCAGTTCAGCATCATGAGTGCAGTTGTTTCATGTGGCCACAGCGACATTCTCTGTGTGAGTAGGAAGTGTCAGACCCGAGCTGGGCAAGCGGTGCTCAGCCTCCAGCGCTGCTCTCATGGACGCCAGATGCCTGCGGCCAGGCTCCTGCAGCCAAGGGTCAGCGGCTGGTAATTAGACTCGTGGGCGTTTCTAGGTAGGCAATTGGATAAGCAATTAAATACTCTGTGAGCAGCAGTTTGGTGCCACTCTCAGAGGCTGGCAATTAGGCAGCTCCATAACTGAAGCAACTAGGAAGTTCCATACATGGGGCAGGGCATTTTAGTGTTAGTAAGTAGGGGAAAAAAAGCACTTTCAGAACACAAATCATAACCTATTAAAAATAATATGATCCAGCCGGGCACAGTGGCGCACACCTGTAATCCCTGCACTTTGGGAGGCTGAGACAGGAGAATCGCGAGTTCAAAGCCAGCCTCAGCAATAGCGAGGCGCTAAGCAACTCAGTGAGACCCTGTCTCTACATAAAACACAAAATAGGGCTGGGGATGTGTCTCAGTGGTTGAGTACCCCTGAGTTCAATCCCTGATACAAAAAAACCCCCAAAACCAAAAACCATGAACCATTTAGTGGGTATCCCCTCCTGTGCCTGGCACTAAGCTTAGGTGGTTTACATTGATAGTTTCTTTAATCTTCGAAATAGTGTTTCCAAACTTCAGTGTGCATCAGCTTCCCCAGAAAGCCTGGTTAAAATAGTTTGCTGGGCTCCATTCTCAGTTCAACAAGTTTGGGATGAGGCCTGAGAGTATGCATTTCAAATGAGTTTCTAGGTGATGTTGCTGCTACTGCTCCAAAGATCATATTTTGAGAACCACTGCCTACATAAAAACCCTTGGCAGCAATGGTAACAATGAAAATTCTGAATTCCTGCTGTATGTCAGGCTCTTTGCTAAGCAGTTCACATGTTGTCTCAGTTAATCTTTACAAGTGTTTGTTAGTATATTATTCATTTTCTTGAAATCGTGGAGCCTTGAAATTGTGGAGCCTTTGGGCTTCCACAAGCCAAAGGACTTGCCCAAAGCTATAGATATGCAAGTGATAGAGTCAGGATTTGAGCCTAAGTGTCGGCCTGTAATACCCACCATGGTACCACACTTTGCAGTATTTTATATAGCTTGACTCATTTTTTTCACCTGTCCTTGTATCCCAAGAAATGAATGGAAAAAGCTACTGAAGAGAACTATTTTTTATTTAGCAGGGATCATGCAAATGCAAGACAGCAAACTCTTTCAGTGAATTTTACCTTGACAGAAAGACATTTCATTACTATGCCATGAAATGAGCTAATTATCTCTGCTATAGAGCTGCTCACTTGTCATTTTGCTCTCTTTCCAACACCCAGAAAGAACCATGAGATACAAACTTTTTGGGAAGGGTAATATCAAGGAGGCTGAGAAGTCTGGGCAGAACTTCATGGAAGAGGTGGAATTTGAACAGAGAAGGTGGACGTAGGCTTATGAGGGAAGAAGGAAAAGCTAGGAGATGCTCTGTTGTACATTTACATATGCGAAGTGAGAAAAATGGCCAACCTGAGGGGAAGGGTTGGGGGAGAAGCAGAGGGATGGGGATGCTGAGTCAAATATGTATCAGGTTGAGATCCAGGATGAGAAGCTGAGTTTAGAAATGATTTGACCAACTCTGTTTAAGAGAAAGTGAAGATTGATACACTTCTTCCTTATATTTCTTTACTTCTTTGGTTATGTCTTGCCCATAAGTAATTACTCATTCTAAATATATTTATTAAACATTTACTACATACTAGGCAGTAGGCCAGGCACTAGAGAGACATGAAGGACAGGCAGAGGCACTGCCCTCAGAGACATCACACATCAGCAATTGGGAGCTTATTAGAAAATTGGCATCAATTGGGAGCTTATGAGAAACGCAGAGTCTCAGGTCCATCATAGAGCAACTGAATCAAAATCTGCATATAAACAAGATTCCAAGGCCATTTATAAGGGCATTAATGTTTGAGAAGTACTAGCTAATTCAGCTTTTAGCACTTTGCCCTTTTCACTGAAATTACCATTATCTGTGAAGGGTAGTCTGGATTGGGAGATGAATATATTCCCTAGAATGAACAAAGTAAATGGTAGTGCCCGGTGAAGATTATTCACACGATAGAGAAACTAATACAAATTAAAACCAGAAAACAGTGTGTTCTGAGTATTTACCTATATGTATTGATGTCTTAGTCTAAGACTTAAAACCAGGGTAAAAATGTTAAGGAAAGATCCTTTTGGGAGATTTGAAAGTTGTCCGAATTGGGAAATATTAAAAATAAGAAATTTGGTATAAAAGGGTATACTACTCCCGGGAAAGATAATTGAAGTCTAGTTTTAGAAAAGAAGGGGTGTTGAAGGAGATATTGTAAAGACTGTGGAGGTAATGGGGTTAAAAATTATTGCTCATCATGACTGAACCTTTCTTGTTCTGTGCAATACCAGTAGATGGGGATTTTCAAACCTCAGTGATTAAGAGAATAGACAGGAACCTGTCTAAAGTCTGTGCCATTAGTAAATCTTATTTGATTCTCATACCTGTATATCCTGAAAACACTTCTGAAGGTGGAAATGGGGACAAATTATCTCAATGCCACCAGACAGAGTCAGTGATCTGGATGTGGGGTTGAGGTGAAATGTTAGACTGGTCATTGCTAATTCAGTTTTGCTTTCTGCAGGTTCAGTTACCCAAGGTCAGTCACAGTCTCAATATTTTAAGTGAAAAACCCCAGCAACAAATGGGTTTTGAGTTGTGATTGGTATTCTGAGTAGTGTGAAGTCCTCTCCATCCACCTCTCTTTTTGGCGACACGAGTCTTGTCTAGCATGCTCATGCTATATGTGCTTTCTGCTGTTGGTGGCTGTCTTGACTATTAGGTTCCCTGTCACAGTATCATAATGTTTGTGCTCAAGTAACCTTTATTTTACCTAATAATGGCTCCAACATCCTAGAACAGTAATACAGGCAATTCAGACACGCAAAAGAGAAGCTTGAAAGTGCTTCCTTGAAGTGAAAAGGTGAAAGTTCTTGATGATAAGGAAAACAATAATAATCATATGCTGAGCTTGCTAAAACCTCTAGCAAGTCGTTTTTAATCTCTTACTGTGTGTGATTTGTAAACTTTATCATAGCTATGTATGCATAGGAAAAACAGTGTATACAGAGTTTGGTTATCTTTGGTTTTAGGTATCCACCAGAGGTATTGGAACATATTCCCCAAGGATAATGTGGATCACTGTATTTTTTTTAAATATTTTTTTTTAGTTGCTGATGGACCTTATTGTTTATTTATTTATATATGGTGCTGCGAATCGGACCCAGTGCCTCACACATACTAGACAAGTGCTCTACCACTGAGCCACAACCTCAGCCCTAATTGCTATTTTGAATCTTGGCCATCTAGTAATACTTTTCTACTGAGGATGCATAGGGAATTATGTTACTCAAGAAACATAGGTATTTTTAAAAAGCATTATTACACTGGATAATTCAAATTTAAATGACAGTGCATGGGGAGAAGTGATTTTTATGGTCCAGCTACTTGGGGATTAAAGGCAACCTTTTGATTTTCTATAGCTAGTAGAATGGATATCATTTTAGGTTTATTGAGGGTCCTCTGAATGGCTTTCCTAATTATGCTTTCTTTTATTTTAATTATTCTGAAGTGGAGAGAGAAGAACAACAGTGGCTTCTACTGCTAGCATTGTATTTCAAGGGGCACTGCATAAAATAATAACATTATGGTGCTCATAGAGAGTAAAAATCTCTAATATATTGTTCAGCATATCATTCATCATCATAATTCCCATAGTCGACACTTTACTCATTTGTAGATTTTTCCTTTCTTGCCAGAAATTTTCTTCAGTAAAAAATGATTTAAAGAGCAGCTACAGGGTTCAATTCGATCCTTCATGACAGAACAGGGACAAGAACAGTGTATGTTCCAAACCCAATCTCACACAAAGTCTAGTTTATTGTGAGTGCATATTTTGAGGAGGTTGCCAATCAATGAGCATTCTGTTTACATTCTCTTAGGGGTGAGTTCTAGATTCTAGCAAGACATTTCAGGGAGCACATTCTATTACTAATGTGTAGCCCTTAAATGCCATTTTGTACCTTTTTAAGGAAGATTCACTTTTGAGCTGCAGACAATAAGTACAAATGAACCAGGGGGCACAAGTATGTGATATAGAAATTACTTTGGCATTTAGTCATTTTTTAAAATTTATTATTTATTTATTTATTTATTCTTTGGTACTGGGGTTTGAAGTCAGGGGCACTAGACCACTGAGCCACATCCCCAGCCCTATTTTGTGTTTTATGTAGAGACAGGGTCTCACTGAGTTGCTTAGCGCCTCGCTGTTGCTGAGGCTGGCTTTGAACTCGCGATTCTCCTGTCTCAGCCTCCCAAAGTGCTGGGATTACAGGCTTGAGCCACCGCGCCCAGCTGGCATTTAGTCATATTTTTTATTTCAGTTTTTTTTTTTTTTTTTTCTGTCATGGGCTAGAGACATAAAGAAGATTGAAACCAAAACCCCCAAATGTCAGAGCTGGCAGACGTTTCCCACTACGTGCTGACTATCTCCCTGCACACACAGGACCAGACACTAGCACATGAACAACCTGAGGTCAAGGACAGTGTCATAATCTTGTAGGTTTGCCCCATGAGAGCTTTAGGAATTTTAAAATAAACAATGGAATTTATTGATTTGAATTTAGTAAAACATTTAGATTAGATTTAGTAAAACATTTCCTAGAAACTGTAACATCAATTCAGAATATTCTGAATTGCATCTTTAGTGACCAGAATTTTCAGCCAAAAATTGGACAAAGTTGTTCGATGAGTGGGCAGAATATTTGAAATCAGAGCTGCCTTGAAAAACCCAGTGTGTATGATTCCCATAACTGTATTTCTGTTGAAGAATAGGTTTATGAGCAATTATTTTAAAAATAATCAGTGAGCAAGTGGAATAATACATTTAACAAAATTCCTTTTCTTTTTCTTTTTTTTTAATAATATTGGGGATTGTACTCAGGGCGGGCATATGCTAGGCAAGTGTTCTACTACTGAGCTACATCCTCAGCCCTTTTTATTTTACTTTGAGACAAAGTCTTGATAAGTCGACTAGGCGGGCATTACATTTGCTGTCTTAGCCTCCCTAGTAGCTGGGATTACAGACATGCACTACTGCACCTGGCACAATTTCAAAAAAGACATACAATTTGTAAATTCAATGTCATTTCTTTAGACATAAGCACATTTAAGTAGTCAGAAATGGAAGAAGATATGTAGGACAGAAGCAGAAAGCATTTATAATGAGACAGGAGATGCAGTTTATTTTATATGCCAGTGAAAGGGGAAAAGAGGTTTAACATTTGTTAAGAACTTACATTTGTTATCCCCATTAAAGCCCCAGAGGGAGGCTTTATTATAACCCACTCTTTTTACTACTGGGACAGGGAAGTTCAGCGGAGTTCATTCCAAAGCCTATGCTGTTTTACTTGCACTGTCTTTTGCTTAAAAACTTTAAAATTATGAGCCATTTAAGGAAAATAAGCAACTAATTAGAGTATCTTCTAACCCTGGAGTTATCCATATTGATTATGAACATTATGAATGAAAATATCTTGGGAATTTTCTAGGTACTTTTTCCTGATATCTCATCACACTGATATATTTTCTGACTCAGTGGAATGTTTGTCCTCACCAGGAAGCTTGCTTTTTCTCTCTGTCTCAGGCTGGGATAGCTGCCAGTTGCATGCCAACAGGTTGCATTCAGTTATCCTTCTGTGTTTGTCTTCCTCCAGGGACTCTGAGCCCTGGGCCCTTGCTATTCCAAGTGTGATCTGCAGATGGGTAGTATCAGTGCCATCTGGGAGCATGTTAGAAATGCAGAATTTCAGGTTTCACCCTCGAACTACAAAATCAGGATCTGCATTTTAAAGAAGTTATAGGTGATTTATATGCACTTGGATTCAGAAGCAGTGTCCTAACACTGATTTGAGCAAATAGATGCAACAAAAAATAGATAATAGTGAAATCCACATAACTCAGGTCTCTCCTTGGGTTATAGGGGAGTGTGGATGTCCTGGCTTCCTGGAATGGCAGATCCAGGTCTCAAGAGCATTGACTAGCAGAGGTCTTATGGTGTTATTTTCAGGCAGGTCTGAGCTGCATGGCTGGAGGGAAAGGGAGATAGTTATGCTCCTCATTCAGGGCAAAGTAGCTGCAAGCGCCTACATGTCTGGTGCTCTGCCACAATATATCCCAGGCAGGAGCAAATGACTCTCAAACAAACATGTTTTGATGCCAAGAAGAAAGGAATGGAAAAGTAAATCTAAAACTTCATTTTTAGACCTACTTTAGAGACAAAAAAATAGTTCTTTTCCTTAATTATTTATAGTGTTACCTTGGTGGTATTTATAGATTATGATCAGGTTCCCTCCTTGAAGCTCATTCTCTAGACTTTATAAATTTAGTTTCCCGAGGTGTGTCTCGTATGTCTTTTGCTCTGAGCCAAGCCTGAAATGCATTCTATTCCCCTTTGCTGATTTATCTGCATTATTCCTAAACTGCTTGAGTTAGAAGAGTTCCTGCTTTTGGCCTTTGGCTGGTTTAAATTCACCACTGCTTCTCTGGTTTTACATGTTGTTCCTAATATGCATATCTGAAAGAGTCACTGGGATTATTATTTATTTTCAATGTCAGTCCAGTGCAAACATTTAAATGTAGTCAAGTGTGTAAAGACAGTTTTCCTGTTGCCTGAGCTTTGCTGTATAGTTAAGTATGATACTAATAACCCTTTTAGGTAGGAACTTGTGATCTGTGAAAACCTATCAGCAAAATCAAGCAAATCCTCAAGCAGATCCTGGAAAAAAAAGTAACTCGTAGAAATTTCAGATCTGCAGGAATTTTCTGCTAATTGGAACTCAAGAATATGTTTTAGATGACTTTTTGAACAAGTGTTGCTGTGCCTTCTTATGTTTTCACACAGAATGTTGGAAAGCAATGCTTTTTCTCTTTCTTGGCTATACTTTTTTATTAGATTGGTGCCAAGATTTTCCTTTGAAGCTTTTTATTGCCAATTTGGGATTTTATTTTACCATCCCACCTCAGGAAAAAATTCTGTTGTTTTCTAACTAAGGATGGTGACAGCAATTATGTTCCTGCTTGACAGTTGTTATGACAATGAACAGGGTTGTCTACTAAATACAGTGTGACCTCTTCAATTGGGTATTTCCTAATCATAGCACTTTATAACTTTTAAGTAATTTAAGGAAGATGAAGAAATGTATTCTTAATAGCTAAATTGACCTTAGAAGTAGGAATTATTCATAGCAGAGAAAAGAAGATATTTGAGTATCAGTGTGTGATATGAAGGAGACAGGAGTACTTACTTGGCTAGGAGGAGGTAGAGGGTTAGGTTCTACTTTTATAACTGGCATGTCCTAGTTGATGTCCTGAGTCACTTGTTAATTCTAAATTTTTTTTTCTGCTTTGCAAGTGTACAGGGAGGATTAGTGCTTGATGTATGTAAAGCCCTTTGCAAACAATGATGTGCTATAAACATATCAGGTAGCAGGTAATGATGAAGATGCTGTTGCTGCTGCTTATGATAATGTAACTTATGTCCCATGAGAAGACATATTCTAAATGGATTCTGTAAACCTATAACACATCTTTAGAAAGAGAAACTAACAAAAGAAGATGATTCATATATAATGTGTTTTCTCCAAGAATTCTAAGATCTGATAATCAATGTTGCTTGAGTTCCTTAAAGAGAAAATAGCCTCTGAAAATTTATTTTCTCCTTTAAAATTGACTTTATATAGCAGGAAAGGGCCATATTAAGTAAATAAATTCAGTTTATATGTATTTTCAGTAGAATAATATTTTTTGAAATGAAAATTCCAGAAAGTACTTTTTTTCTTTTAATCATTGAATATTGTGACCTGGTGTGTAACAAATAATTACTATCTCACTTTAATTGAACTTCTAGCATGGTTGAATAATCTCTATGTAAAAGCCTACTTCTTCACATCTCTTGTTTCTTGGGATGCGTCCTATAGGTGTGTATGTGTGTGTGTGTGTTCCCCCTGCCTAAAAGCAGACGTCATTATTGATGGTTTTATTGTCCATCAATTCATCCATCCCAAACCAAATATTTGCTTTGTTGTTTTAGGCATTACACATTCACAAACGAACAAGACATTCCTCTGACTATAGTGAATGCCGTGGGATTCATCCACACCTCATGTGTTAAAGATGTCTGCTACTGAAAGATTATATTTAAGTTTCCCATTGGGATTTTCCCTTGATCACAGAGATCTTTATAAGTCAAGATTGATCCACCTGGGCGGGAAGAGGTAGGAGGATAATAAATGACTGGCTCATGGAAGGATTGCAATGTGTGTTCCTTACGTTAATTTGTGACAACTGAGAAGAACCTCACCCTTGAGTTTCTGTTGGGCTTGGTTGAGAAATTAGTCGCACCTGCATTGCAGGTCAGTGTTTTTCTCTGCCCAGTCCTGCCTGCCCCACTTTCTTCCAGATATGTCTTCTAAGACTATATCCCAGTGGACTTTACATATGCAACTATCTCTGAGAGTTGGTTTAAAGAGAAATCAATCGAAGATGCTGCCTTTCAGGAGTTCAAAATTACTTAGTGATTGAACACAGGAAAACCAGTCATTGAAGGTACCGTGGTGGAACTGAGGAGTCACATGAGGGAAGGTAAAAACCTGACTTTGGAGTGTGGAGCTCAGAGAAGAATAAGGAAGTCATAATTGATGACTTGACACTTTGAGTGTGTAGAACTTAGCCATCCAGATGAAGGGGATAAAAGCAATCCAAGGAGCCAAATGTTTTCATTAAAAGAGCTTGATACCACTTGGCATTCCAAAATAGAGATGAACTCTGCATGAAATTATGGAAAAGTGGAGACAAAGTCTTGAAAGGCTGTATGCAGAGGGCATCTATTATCTTATTCTTTCCTCCAGTATTAACACATTGAGTTAACTATGAGGAACTATTTTAGTTCAGATTAGATTTGAACTGCAAGTAATGGGCAAGCCACAAATACAGTGGCTTAGACTACAAATATGTCTATTTTTTTCTCATATAGAAGGAGTACAGAGGTAGTCAGTTTAGTGCCCTTATGATACTTGATAGTGTCAAGTACCTAGGTTCATGCTGTGCTGTTATTCTGCCATAGATGGCAGCTATTCTCAAAGCCACTTGATGTTCCAAGGTGGCAGCTGGGTCCATCTACTCCTGCATTCCAGCAAGCAAGAATAAGGAAGGGGAGATAAACCTCGTATCCCGTCTTTCAGAGTATTTCCCATGGTTGCACACAACTTCTACTCATGCTCCATTGGCCGGAACTTAGTCACACGGTCACACTGTGTGGGAGGACGAGAGGTAGTCTTTATTATTAGAGATTCTATATGAAGTTAGACATGCGATGAAGAAACAATATTGTAAATGACTTCCAGTCTGTGCCATTGAAGCTTTTAATTCCCATTGGATACTGTCGTGTTTGATTCTAGCTTAGGCAACAATTTTAACCCAGGCAAACATATTCTGTGTCCATGATATATGTCCATTTGTTCATGATATATAAGCTGAGTGACCCAAAGACTGACATGGTTGACATCATAAAGGGATCGATCATGTGTTTCTACAACTTAGAGTCTCCTTTTCTTGGCCTATTTCATCAGTCTTTCCTTTGAGTTTAATACCTACTCTATGTCTTTTCTTAGACTCAAAGTTTTTTTCCTGTTACTTGCGAAGAATCTCCATAGTAGTTCAATATATTGTCCATGTTAAAATATTTGACATTATTCTATGGGTGAAAGAGTTCACTGATGCATTTTAAGTAGGATAGTGATGTTAATAGATGTTTGTTTTGGAATTTTTTAAAAAAAAACTTGGAAGTTGGGTGAATTGGAAGGAGTTGAGAATTGAAAGCAGAAAAAGTTCTGAAATTAGAGCACACTGTAAATGAAAATCGACTAGGGCCAAGTTCAACAATAGCAGTAAGGACAGCAGTAAAGAATAGCATTTGAAAGATATTGGGGAAGCAGAGTCAACAGAATTTAAAAACTTTACACCTATGGACAAATAATTTCCCTTAGTAGAAGCTGAGCCCAATGTGCAATAGCATTTCTAAAAGGTCTTTTAAAAACAGATAAAATGCTGTACTTCTTTAGAATCCTGGACTGGTAAGGTATGGAGATATAGTCATTAGGAAAAAAAATTTGAAAATGACTCTGAGAGAACTAGTCTGCAAAAAGCACAAGCACAAAAGAGCAGAAAACAAGTAATTGTTGGGATGAAAACACATTTTAAATCAGTGCTCAAGATACAAGTATGAATACAAAGACAAGACCTTAAGAACTCCAGATTTCTGTGGAACAATTTGAAATAAAATTGGAGCTCATCTGGAGAGAGAATTGCCTGCATTTTGTACTTCTGTTACTAAATTGTTTGTATGTTTTATTGTTGTATTATGATTCTATTCACTTATTTTACCATTACAAAATAATTTAAAGAAGATCATGGTTATAACCTTTTTGTTAGATTGACAAATACTTGAGAAATATGATGTAAGTGAAAACAAGTTAAATCTACTTTAGCTAGAGATGTATTTTAGTTTTCAATTAATCATCTCTTTTTAGATATATACTCCAAACTAATTTTCAGTGTCTTAAACTCTTGGAAAGCAGATAAGTTTTCAAGAAGAGGAAGGTTCTCTGTAACTATTAAATGTTGAAACATATTCCTTTCCAAATAAGATCTTTGAATATACTGTTTCCTAAATAAAAAAATAAACTATGATTAGTATAGGTGAATGAGATGTGGAATTGAAAGAATAAATCTTTTTAATTTTCATTAACTAGTAGGATAAGTAATTAATGAATAAACAGAAAACCATTAGATCATAATTTATATATTTAATTAGTAGATTAACTCAAATTTCTAAGGAAGAGTTATTTTTATTGTTTTAATATCAGAGGAAGATGAAGTTGTACATACAGGAGTTAGGACACTGTCATTGATTTTCTTTCTTCATGGTAGTAGTATGTAATATAGTTTTTTATAAACATGATCCTTGGATGGAAGTTTTTTTTCCCTTTCATTTTTTTTGAATTCAAGGAGGCTTTGAGATATTAATTTCATGACAATGCCAATAATCACAGCCATTATATAGCATTTATTATATTGCCAGGCATTATTCCAAGTGCTTTATGTATAATAATCCTAATATCCTATGAGCTGGGTCCTATTATTACTCTCATATTGAAGATAAATAGGAACAAAGAGGTTATGTAACTGACTGAAAGTTACACGCTGTTGGAGTTAGGGTTCTAATCCAGGCCCTCAGACTTTAGAGTCTGTGCTGTTAATGGTCATGCTTTTATGGAGAACATATATTGGGAATGCCAACTGAGTAGCCCAAAGAAGAAACCAGAGAAAGTATTTCTTAATAGAAGCATTGAGTTGCAAAGTTAAATATCATTAAGCTTTGCATGATTCTTACTATCATCCACAGTTTTTTGTCTTGGGCCAGGTGTAACTGTCAACCTCATTATGTGTTATTTTAAATTTAATTTTATGTATTCCCTCCTGTTTATGATGCCAAGAGTTTATATTTTCAGTGTTGCTTGTTTTAGACCATTTATAATCTATGAGTACGCTTCTTTGTTTTTTTTTTTTTTTTTTTTTGGTACAGGGGATTGAACTCAGGGGTACTTGACCACTGAGCCACATCCCCAGCAGTATTTTGTTTTATTTAGGGACAGGGTCTCACTGAGTTGCTTAGTGCCTCGCTGTTGCTGAGGCTGGCTTTGAACTTGCAATTTTCCTGTGTCAGCCTCCCATAGTGCTGGGATAACAGGCATGTGCCACCGTTATCTTAATGGATATACTTTCTGGTGTTTTTTGAAGCAAAAAAAAAAAATTGATGAATATGCCTATAAATACAGTATTGAGAGATTTAAAAGATCTAAAGGAAAGGTTGAACTTTGAGAATTATCTTGTAGTTTGCTGAGTCTAAAAGGAGAGAGCTCTTCTCAGGGCTAGAGAACTTGCTGGTTTATTCCTTGAAATAGATCATTTATATTGCATTGACTTCACTGAAAACTTACTGTGTGGTTGTTATTCTTGTCTAAACCAGCTTTACGATAGAATCATATTTAATCTCCTTTATCTATATTGATTACATTTCTTATAATTTGTTTTTATTGGACTCACTAATATTTGCTTTTCAGTACAAGATTTACTGAACATATGGCCAGATTAAAGATGAGTGACTTCTTTATTAATATTTCAGTTATCATTCTATTGCAATTTATTGCAAGTTAAATGCTGACCCAAACATTTTATTGCTTTTGTAGTAGATGAATAATTATTACTTGGGTCCTATATATGTGAATATAAATTTTTTAAGTCAGTTTCCACATTTCTGAAATGGGCCTAATGGTAGTATCTTCATTCTTAGATAACCTGTGTGAAGCAGCAGGCACAATGCCTGGTGGGTAAGTGCTTAATAAATGGATGTGCTAGAATTATCAAATATAATATTTCATCTCCACAAGGATTTAATTATCTTCATTTACTCCAAGGAAGTGAAAACCCGAGGAGCTTCAGTGTCTTGTCTAATGCCACATAGTTGGCAATGGAGCAAGACTAAAGTTCATAAAAGTCATTTATTTAGTAGTTAAAATCAAACTTTTGAGTCCTACTGTGTTTCAGGTCTGGATTGGGTTCTAGTGGGGATGGGCTTGGTTAGAACACCATGGTATGGTCAAATGTGGAGAATTTTAAGTAGTTCAGTGCAGTTGGTGTGCCAAAGGCAAGGCAATTAGAGCATGGTGTGGGACCTGGACTGTCCTTGATACCTATGGGACTGGGTCAGAGATGAATAAAGGCCACTTCCAAGCCCCTACCCCTGAGCCATAGCTTACTGTCAACCTTCTTGTCCTCCTATCCTGAGTTGGCCAAGTATCACGAGGGGCACTTTGCCTGTGGGTAAACACTCCTGGGTGCTTCTGTCTTGTTAAGAGTGTACACCTCAGGTAGTATGGCTCACACTAGGCGGCAGGATCAAAGAAGAGGTCCCTATTGGCCCTGGAAATGGATTCTGGGCATACTCTGGTGCTGAAAAATGTTTCCCACTAGCTCTCTTGATTGTAGTGCCTACTTGTATGGTGGTTAACATTTTTATTTATGTTAAGTTAAAATGAAACAGCCAAGCAGATATTCACTGGCTTGTCAATGATATGTGTGACTTCTTTGCTAAATTGTATAATAGTTTTGAATACTGGATGAATGCTTCCTCAATTTATTATTTTTTTGTGAATACATGTAATGGCTATAGACATAACACATTTTAAAGTTTAATCTGAATCATTAACATTTTCTCCATTACTTTCTCATGCCTAGACAATCAAGAAAATAATAAATCAAATCCTGATTTATAGCATTTGCTGATCTGTGTTCATACTCTCACCATGGCTGATTTCAAACTATTAACATGATGCCATTGAATGCAGAGTTGGGCAGAGACGCAGGGCAGCACAGCATTGCATATTCCCACCATACAGATGCAATAGGCATAAATAACAGGTACACAAATAATAGGAAAATAATTAGGGAGTGATGAGTTTTTATTAATTTTATATTAGTATAACCTATTTAAGTTTATGTAATTTATTTTTAATAATGGCTATGTTTTAACTCCAGCTTGGAAAAGTTCTGAAAAATGAATGATGGACTTTTGTAAACTAGTAGGAGTTCCAGTGTCTTGGCTCTTTGATCATGGAATTCAGGTTCTTGGGCATCCAGAGCATTGTCCAAAAGAGTAGGGGAGTGCATGGGCTGCAGGTGGGCTCACCCCCTTGGTCCCCCAAAATTTTTCCTTGTAAGGACAAATGCAGCTGGACAAGAGGCAGAAAGAAATCCTTCAAAGCACAAGGCCATTGTAGGGCTCCTGTTTTCCTACCTCAGAGGACAGCTCTGAGAGTCAGAGTGTCTTTTGGTTTGCCATCTGTATTTCTGAAACACTGACATACATTCCTGTGTTGAGTGAAGCTATATGATAAGCATAACGCATCTCGATGCAGCATCAGTTTACTCAGGTATTTGAGAGGAAAATCCATTATTTTTCTATTAAAATAAGAGTGAATATATCTTAGAGTAGTCTGCAAAATTTGCATTTGTTTTTCAAAGAAAAGCCATATATGACAGAAATGTCAGACTTGCAGTGGGTTCTTTCTGGATACTTTTGAAAGATTCTATCATTCTTCTCTGCTACTATGGATTATTCAGTGGAAATGAAGATCTGTTGTAGGGGCTGTCTCCAGAAAAGCACTGCCCAGGCTGTTTGAGCATAGGATTTTAGGTTCTTGGATATCTTCAATGAAGAATGAATGAGAGGCCATGAAGGCATTTAAGTTTTGCAGGATCTTTAAAAGGAGAGAAGTATAGATACTTATTTTGGTCTGTTATTAATAGTTTTATGATCTTCTTAAAAAATTAACCAGCTAATAGGGTGGGAATAAAGGCTGAAATCCAGCAGGAACACCCTTTCCAACTCTGTCCCAATAGAACCTTGGGCTTTGTCTCCCCATCTGGGGTGCTTTTGTCTCTAACTGTGCCTCACTGTTAACTCATCCACAAGGGGGTGCCATTTTACAGTTTGTCTACTGGGGATGGACTTCTTTTTTTAACCTCCAAGTACAAAGGAACACTATGTTTCAACTGTATTTCTTGTTTACTGCTGAAGGACAGTGCCAAACTTAGAGCTGGCTTGTAAAAGGCTCAAATTTGTGAATGATTGTATAGGTTCAATGATATAGTGAGATTCGTATTCCAAAGAGATCTAACTTGGCAAGTTATATAGAATATAGTGTATGGGTTTTCTAGAGTTGCTGTAACAAAATTGAGTATCTTAACGGAAACATATTGTCTCAGTTTTGGAGGCTAGAAGTTCTAGTTCAAGTTGTTGGCAAGGCTTTTGAAGGTGCTGAGGAAGAATCTGTTCTAGACTTTCTCCTGGCTTCTGGTAGTTCCTTGTCTTGTGGGAGCAACTCCAGTCTCAAATGGTATTCTTTCTGTATGTGTGTCTGTACCCAAATTTCGCCATTTTATAAGGACATCCATCGATCCTATGGATTAGGAGTCCACCCTACTCCATTCTGATCTCATCTTAACTAGTTCCATCTGCAATAGATTTATTTTCAAATAAGGTCTGGGTATAAGCATATAAATTTTTGAGGAATTTAGACTTATAACAATTAGATTCAGAAGAGACAAAACTAGAAGCAAGAAGACAAATCTAAGTGAAAAATACTGAGGTTCTGGAATTGGGTAATAAGAGTTGGGGAAGTGACAAAGATATACCCATTCTAAAATCAGTAATATATTTGTTCATAGATGAGATCACTAATTTGGAAGATATTTTTATTGAATATTGAAATTTTTTGAATATTTCAATAAGTGTATAACAAGTTAATTAAAAAATTTAATAGTTCAGGATAACATTTATTATCCCACAGTTAAATAAATGCAGGTCAGCAATCTGAACACTGTTTAGCTGGGTCCTCTGGCTCTGAGATTCAATGTCAAGGCATTGGTAGAAACTGCAGTTCTTAAGGCTCACTGGGAGAAGCCACTTCCCTGTTACTCAGGTGGTTGTTGGTGGGATTCAGTTCCTTGTGGGTTGTTGGAATGAGGGCTTCTGATCTTTGCTGGCATCAGCTACTCTCAGTTCTCTGTGATTGTGAGCCTCTGCATAGGGAGGCTCACAGCATGAAAATGGAGAGGCAACTGATAGAGTGCAAGACAGAAGTCAAAATCTTTTATAACCCAATCTTAGAACTGGCATTCCACTTTTGCCGTATCCTGTCCATTAGAAGAAACATGCCACCAGGCCCAGGAAACACTTAAAAGGAGGGGGTGTGAACACCAGTAGCCAGAGAATCATTGGGGGTGGTACTGGAAAGGCTACCTACATACATGCTTAAGTGTTTATGTGAGGAAGAATTTGCACTTGATGTAGTTGCCCAACTGTAAAAAATTGACAAGTAAAAAATGTATTTATGGTATACGACAAGAGGTTTTGATACACTCATTGTGGAATGGCTCAACCAAGCTATTAAACATACATATTACCTAACATACTGAATTTGTTGCAGTGACAACACTAAGAATTTACTCTTTTAGCTCTTTTAAAATATGTTTGTATGTGTCACTCATCTTTGGATTTATTTCTTTAGTCTCATTATGGCAGTAGAAAGTCCAGTGTGCTTGTTTAATTCTCAGTGTGTGTTTGCTGCTCCACATCTTTTCTGTTTCACCCTCCACCACTGGTGAGGCATTTAATTGCTTTGATACCTGACAATAGCCTTGGTCTTTTTCATCTGGGACTCTTGCTATTTGAGCACCTCTTTAATTGACTCAGGCCACCTTCCTTCCTTCATTTCTTTTTTTCTCTTGGTGTAAAATGTTTTAAATTATTCTAGGAATCAGTATGAGTCTTAGCAAAAGTAAATATACTGGAGAGGTCAAATATCTCTTATTTGCTCTATTTTCCTATCAGACTGGGACTTCTTCAAGTTTGATATTGTTTGAAGTAATGTCACAAAGGAAGCAAAAAGTTGGAGCACCTCACATCAGATTTGTAGTAACTAACATGATGCTTTATTAAATGGAACTAAACTAAATGGAAGAAAATGATACATTTAAGTGTACTTCAGTAAGTGCAGTCAGTATGCATTCTTTTAAAATCTATATACTCAGAGAATTGTGTTGGTACTTTGATTGATGCATGTGGCCAAAATTACAACTATATGAAATTTCTAGAGTTTTTCTTGGCTTTAACTAATTTATTTTTATATTTGTTTTGAGTTAGAAACAGTTTATTTAGTAGAAGTCTAGAAGTCTTTTTCACTAATAGATTTTTTCCAGTAAGATATGGTATATGGAAAGTTTGATTTTTTGTTTCCCTATTTCATGGTTAATGGATTTTGCTTTTTCAAGCTGAATTGTATGTCTTTCCCCTCTGACATATTTCTAGCTTCAGGGAATGTAGTCCTCTCTGGTCCATTAATATTAGCAATCATCAGTGATGTAATCCTGTTTCATTTCTGCTATAGATTTTATACCATAGTTATAATTTCTCATACATAAAGTTGAGTTTAGCTAAGCATGCATTTCTTCCATTTTTCCTATGAATATCTTTGCATTACTAAAAATGCTAACCATATATGTCAGGAATTCATTTTCTCATACAAATATTCTGAATCATCATGGAAATATATAGTTTTATTTTCAATCTGCCTATTTTATTTCCATTATTAGACAAATAGGTGTTCTTTATGCTTCTAAAAATTTTAAACATTATATGGCAATCTGTGAAAGGAATATATCTAGCAGTGCTATTATTAGAATGACTTTGTTAGCTACCTGGGAACAGTGAATATAAACATGGTTTGGTTTTTCTTTCCTTTGTTTTGCTTTTAATAAGAGGATTTCCCTAAAAGGTATTTAACATGCTTTTTGGTCCCTTTAGCTGTTTTTGGCTTATACATAAATACCGTCACAACATTCTGAGCAGCAGACCCTGCTTGCTTTATACAGAGGCCTAACAGTATCTATTTATGTTGAGGATGATGGTTTGTGACTGTAACTAATTGCATTCACAGTTCTGGTCAAAGAAGCCAAGCCATGTGGCCTTAGGACAGACTTTGGTATAGTTAAAAGAACATGGACTTTGAAGTGAGAAAACCTGGGTAGATCTTGCTCCGCTATTTCCTAGCTACGTAACTCTCAATGAAACTTCTTTGAGACTTAGTTGCTTCGTCTGTGAATGGGAACAGCTTTCAAGAGTATCTCATACATAGCCGTTATAAACCAGAATATGCTTATTCTTATGCAGATCTAAAAGAGAATACAACAACAGATTTATTGGAACCAGGTCTGTGCTGGCATCCTTTTTCTTCAGTTGGTGAGATATATAATGTAATATATTGTTTTTCATATTTCATGTACTGTTTTTTTTTTGAAAATGCAGCTTACTCCTCTTTAACCCGCTTCCCCCAATAAACACAAATGCAAACATCACTTTACCCCTTCTTTTCTCTCCATGTATTCTTTTTGTTTTTGTTTTTGTTTGGTACCGGGGATTGAATTCAGGGGCATGCAGCCACCGAGCCACATCTCCAGCCCTCTTTTGTGTTTTATGTAGAGACAGGGTCTCACTGAGTTGCTTAGTGCCTCACCATTGCTGAGGCTGGCTTTGAACTCGCGATTCTCCTGTATCAGCCTCCCAAAGTGCTGGGATTACAGGCGTGCGCCACCACACCCCACTCTTTCCATGTATTCTTGCTGAACTACCCAGTTCTTTACATTTATGTGAAATTGCCATATGATCTATTCAATATTGCATCTTTGATATGGCAGGAACCAGATGATTGGCACAATTGTGCCCTGTTAAATATTCCTTCACTTTGGTGGATGATCATGCCTGTAGGAAAGCAGGAGACAGCAATGGTGACTGCAGTGGTAGTGATGATAGCTGCTGCACAGCTCTGTTGGAAGCACTTTGTATATTACATATCACAATAGAAGTTATTTAACACAGAACATAATGCATTATATTATAGTCTTCTTTTTATAGGAAACTGAGACTCAGGTAGGTTAAATGCCTTCCTCAAGGACATGTAGCTGGAAAGATGTAGCTGTCAGATTGATATCAAAGTCATCATTTTTCAGCAGTGCTTTCTTGGGCTGAAGAATTGGGCTAGAATTCCAGAAGGCGATTGGGAAGGCCAGTTCTACTTGGCTGGGTTTTAATCTTTTAAGTACCAAACTCCCTTCCTGGAAATGGCTTAGGAGAAACAAAGCTTGTTAGAAGAAAATGGGAGTACAGCTATATTCTAAAGATTAAAATTGGGTGTATTTTTGTAATATGTGAGTGGACATTAACAAATAAATCTGATATTCTAGTTGAGCAAGAACATGGGAAGAATTCACAGCTTCCCTAGTGGTTTTGACTTAGAGGGGAGACAAACGTTCGTTTCTAAAAGCACATAAGGTGAGATTATTGTGAAAGACATTCTTCTGATTAGTGTTACTAGGAGAATCTATAATAAAAGAACCCAAACCTAGCCACAAAGAACTATCCATTTGCGGGGGTTGCAGTCCGTCCAGAGCCAGCAGGTCAAAGGGGCACCCCCACATTCACCTAGCTGTGGAAGTTGGGAAGAGTTGGAGCCTACTAGCTGCCTGTTTCCAGCCCTCCACCGCTGCAGGACCATCAGACAGAGAGGAACCAGGGAGTCCAGTCAGAGCAGGAACCCGTTTATTTGTGGAACAAACATTCAACTTATAGGGCCCTTCGGCCAATCAGAGACAATGCACGTAGGCAACAGCTGTTCATGTGGCAAGGCACGTAAGCCCCCTGAATTCTGTTCATGAGCTGCACTTCCCGGAACCAACAGTAAACCAATCATGTAGTTCCTCCTTCCTTTGTGCCTTTCCCATTTACACACAATGGCTAGTCATAAGGGCACAGCATAGAGCTAGCTCCCCCACATCCATTTGCCTATAATTGACTGTGAACTTGAAGGAAAAATTTTAACAGAACTTTTAAATATGTTTGTATTTTTGCCATGCACATCTTGTTCAATGAATGGAAAATCCAGATGAAAAGTTAGAACTTTTTCTCAATTTCTACGTGTTTTTCTTTTCAGAGAAAATATTCATAAACTAGAACAAATCCCTAGAAAAGAATGGTACCCTAGGAAGTAAGCATACTATGTGTGATGATCAGATGTGTTGAAGAAGCAAATGAGATTAACAGAATGAAAACAACTAATGTCCCACAGGGGTAAACAGGATCAGATGTTGGTCTATAAAATTAGTTCTGCTGTGTTACATAAGTCTAGATTACAAAATGTCTGCAACCAAAAGTGTTCTCTAATGAAGAGTTCTGAAGCCATTTCTTTTATGGATGCATGGAAAATCCTGCCTGGGTGTCCATATACTTGTGAGAAAGAGCTTTCCTTTTAACCTGCAGGGATATGACCAAGTGGTAGCCATAACAGAGAAAGCAGTACAATGCCTAGAAAGATTCATGGAGAAATTAGAAAAGAGGCTTTTGTTGTTTCCCTCTTTTCCCATCCTGTCCTATTGATTTTGTCTCTTCAATATCTCTAGAGTCTTTGTGCCTCTCCTCATCTCTATCACTACCACCTCGGTCCAAGCTACGACTATCTCAATTGGACTATGGCAACATCTTCAACATCTTTATAATTGCTTTTCATTCTTGTTGTCTCCCAATTCATTTTCTGAATTAGGGCTTCCCTTCTTAAAGTACATCGATAGTTTTCCAATGCATTTAAAGAATAAACATGTAAGATAGCCAAATAGCCAGGCACATGTGGACGCCACTCTTTCCTCCCGCTATATCTTGCATCTCCTTTATTCCCACTTTCCCAGCCCTAGTTGTGGATTCACTTGCAATACAGAATTTTGTATTTGACTCATTTGTTCACTAGCCTAATTCATTATTTTTCTACAGATACTGGCTCAGGGATGTTTTCTCTCACCTTCTGGATTAGGTCAGATTTTTTTATTGTAGACTTTCATGGTAACATTGACCTGGTTCTTTCCTTCACCTTTGTATGGGCATTTGTTTATTCTGCTGATCCATAACCTCTAGGGTTGTTATGAAATTTTGATAATTATTTTAACTCCAGAATTCAGTGGCTGTTCACTGAACATAAGTTGAATAACGGATTGAACAGATCTGCATGGATCAGAATTTATTGGAAAAGGAGAGATTTGGCCAACTTTTAAAAGAATTGTGACTGCTTTCCCTGCTTAGAATATTACTGATGCAGATAGAAACAACTTATTTTGCAGCAGGATGCGTTTTCTGTCATGTGTGACTTCTTGTCTATATCACCTAACCTTGTGATAAAAGAAAAAGCAAAACAAAACCCAAAACTCCCCAAAAGTAAAACATAATGGCAGCATCAGGTATTGAAGCCACTGGAGCACCATTTGGAAGTGGTAGTGGTGTCACCGTATCTGTGTCTTATTTAACTATGATGTCCCTCCCATCATTTTTGCATGAATGATACCTTTTTCAAGATGCAGACAATTTCTTTTCTCTTTATTGATAATCTTGAATATATGCTTGAAAATATAACCCAGAAATCATAAACTTCCTAAGTAGATCTGTGCTGGGCGGTGTGGGTGCCTCTGGGTCATCAGTTTCTGTTTTGAGTTACTAGGAAAATGTTCACAAACTTTAGCATTCTCTATATAGGTTTTGTTTGAGTACTGTTAATTCTTATTAAATGTTTATTGGTGCCGTGTTATGAAGGTTTCTAACATTTTCTGTATTTTTATAAATGACTAGTAAGAATTCTATTTAACATGGCATTTTAACAGTGTAAATCTTTCTTGTAGTAATTTCAGGAAATTGTGCCATTTGGGTAGTCCATTTTAGGGATTTTTCTAGCTGAATAATGAGTTTGAAATCAAGACAAAGTACTTATCTCTTAGAAGGTTTGACATAATTCATAGTTCTTGGGTACTATCTTCCTTCTTAAAAAAAATTGCCCAGTAAGCTCCACAAGTATTCTATATATTTTTTTCCAACATGGAGCTAGGATTTTTCTTCCCCTAAAATGTGGAGTTGCCATAAAAATGGAATATGAATTAAATTTTATTTAAAATTTATTGACCAGATTAAAAATACATCGAGATTCAAAAGTTTGTTCACAATAATGACCCAGCAAGGCAGTAAGCAGATAGAGTAACCGGTCAGAATCCTGTGAAACAAACTGGTATATTTAAACTCTGATCACTCATTCACTTACTCATTTAAAAACATTTGTAGGGGATTGATAACCAGAATATACAATGCAAACCAGGAGGAATAGACAAGAAATAAAAAAAGAAAATGGTTGAAGGATATAAATGGGCAATTTACAGAAGAGAAGGCTTGCTTGAAAAAGAAGAGTAAATAATTTCAGTAAGTGATAATAATAGCCAACATTTATTAAGCACTTATTTGCACTAGAGATGCTTTTTACCACTTATTCCTCATAAAGGAAGAAGTGCTATCATTGTCTCTACTTTACAAAGGAGGCAACTGAGTTAGAGAGAAGTTAATATAATCATGACTACTTGGATGCAAATGGAAATCTGGCTTTAGAAACTCTTACATGCAATGCATACAAATCTCACTGGTTACTGTACACATAAGACAATAATACCAAAATTAGGTTTGCAAAAGTGTGAAAATCTGATACCAAATGCCAATGAAGACAGAAAGATGAGAGGATGCCTTTCTTACCATGGCTGGGCATGTTAGTTGGTGTGGCCATCTCAGAGAGCAGCTTGTAGTTCTCATGGGGACTGGATGTCATGATGTCCCGATGTCATGACAGTTCTACTTTGATTAAGTGCCAGAAGGAAGTTCTCAAGACATGCTCTGGGACACAGGGACTTGGAAGTACCATAGGTATTGTTTTCTAAGGGAATGGATACCTAGCTATATTCGTGGATAGAATGCTATGGAATATTAGGAAGAAATAAAGTAGATTTTCTATACAGAAACATGATTAGAGGTCAAAATTAGTTAAATGGATGTAATAGTAAAAGTATAAAAGAGAAGGAGATTATAACAATACCATTTATAATAAAAACCAACCCCAACACACACATAATATTGTGTGTTTTCCCGGATATTCTTATGTATAAAAATTACATTGGGTGGATAAAAAGTGCATAGGAGTAGTTTCCAATAAGGAGAAAAGGTAGTTTTGGGAATAAAGAGGAAAATAAGAATTGAAAAAACACAAGAGAATAGGAAACTGTCACATATGACTGATAAAATCATGGCATCAACATCCACTCAATATGAGCAAAATTTTAGTCCTAGCATTACTAAGTAGGTTCCCTACTATCCCCAGAAAAGCAAACAGTTTAACACTAGAAACCTTATTAGTATAATTCGCTACCTTAACATCATCACAGGAAACACAGAAGAAACATATCTAAAGAGACATGAAGAAGGCCTTAGAAAACTCACTATACATCGTAGAATTCTTGGCATACAATGAATAGCAGGGAACTCCCTTATCTTGCAGCAAGAATTATAGTTGGTAGTGAAACACAAAGTGAGAAATAAGATAAGGGTGCTTTCTTTTACTGCTCCCATTTGGCATTGTTCTAGAAATCCCGACTGAGACAAGCTGATACAAAACACAAAAAAAATACAATTAATTCAAAAAGTTGACTTGTTTCAAAGTCACTTTACAACAATGAAGAGGTGGCAGATATCGGAAATAATAGATTAGAGATAAAATTTTTTGTATCACATTCCAAGTTACACCAATCTGTAATGTATCTAGAAGTTAACTTAAAGAAGATGTGCAAGGCTCATATGAAAGAAATTGTGAAACTTAAAAGTAGGGCACAGACTGAAATGATCAAGAGATCTTTCATGGACATGGATGTTAAGATTTATTATCTTGAAGGTGTCCTATTAATATGCAAATACAGTGCAATTCTAGCAAAATTCCTAGTAAGACTTTATGTGTAAGTATGGAAAATAATCCTGGAGTTCATACTGAATAAGGAAATTTTGAAAAAGAATAGGAAGAATGTACTAGTCTTACTAAGCTTCAAGACTTACTGGTTAATTTTAATTTAACAGTCTATTCCATTGGCCCAGAATACTGAACAGTTAGAAGACAACTGACATCCAAACACAGATGAATTGGTAAATGATAGAGAGTTTACAAATTACTGGGGAAGGCAGGACTATTCAATAAACAGTAAATACAGAGACAGTTGATTATCTACATAGAAAAAAATAAGGTCCCTACTCATGTCACTCAAACAGTACATTACACATAGGTTACAGCCCTGACTTTGAAGAGCAAAAGTCTAAAACTTTCAGAAGAAAATATAGGAAAAATATCTTTTTGACCTTGAGGGCAGTGAAAGATCTCTTTAAAACGATGCAGAAAGCACAAACCCTAAAGGGAACGTTTGATATTTGACTACATTCAAAGTAAAAAATTCCATTTGATCAGGGACATAACGTACAAAGCTTGCAGAGACTGGAAGAAGATTTTTGCAAATCACACACTGGCAAATGATTATTCACCAGGATATACAAGAACTACTAAAACCGTAAGAAAAAGATAAATGATCCAATGGTAGAGTAAGCAAAGGAGTAGGGCATTGCAGAAGAGGAAAATTTAAGAGCCAATAAATACATGAAATGGTACTCAATCTTGCTGTTATCAGGAAGATGCAAATTACAATTAACAACGACAAACCCACTGACTACCCCAAATTTCAAAATGCAAAATTTGGTGAAGAGATGAAGAATCAAGGTCTGTCATACCTTGCTGTGGAGATGTAGATTGGGGCAGGATTTTTTTTTTTAACAGAAATGAGTAAAATACTGAGAAAACTGAAGAACAAGTATAACATTAATTGGAAATAGGCTGCATACCTTGACTGTGGAAGCCTATAATACTTCATGGCTGTGGCAAATTCAAGGGTGGGTGAAGGTGGGGAAACAGATGGAAGGAGGGTGTTGCTTCAAAGATGTTCATGTTTTACATGTTAAAAATACCTGAATGTGAAAAAATGTCAACAATTTTTACATTTGTTGGAGGCATAAAGGTAATGTTATATTATCCTATGTACTTTTTTATATGATAGGAAACTTCTTTCTTTCTTTCTTTTTTCTATTTTTGGTACCAGGGATGGAACTCAGTGGTACTCAACCACTGAGCTACATCCCCAGCCCTGTTTTGTGTTTTATGTAGAGACAGGTTCTCCCTGAGTTGCTTAGCACCTCACTGTTGCTGAGGCTGGCAACTTGCAATTCTCCTGTCTCAGCCTCCCAAAGTGCTGGGATTACAGTGTTGCTCCACTGTGCCCGGCTGGAAACATTTCTTTAAACATTTTATTTCTTTAAAGTAACAGTTCAATGGAGAAACTTACAGATGGAAATGATGAGTTTTTTTTTTTCCCCTGAGTAACGTGGATTCAACTCGAGTGCTTAACCACTGAGCCACATCCCCAGCCCCTTTTTAAATCTTTTATTTAGAGACAGGGTCTTGCTAAGTTACTTAGGGCCTCATTAAATTGCTGAGGCTGACTTTGAACTCACAGTCCTTCTGCCTCAGCCTCCCAAGCCATTGGAATCACAGACATGTGTCACTGCACCCGGCCTGATGAGGGTTTTAAGGACTTGAATAAATGACTTTTCCTGGAATTCCTTCCCTTAAGAAATCTGTATCCACATTGCTCATGCTCCCACTTTACATTTTCCCTCAGATGTCACCTTCTCAGGGAGGGTTTCCCTGGCCTTGGATATTTCTTAAGCCCTTCCTTGATTATGTGTATGTTGAAAACTTACCTAACACAGTATATATTGTTTGTTTTTATCTTGCGTATTGCTCATTTTTCCTACCAGAGTATGAGTTTTTCCTAGGGGGAATTTTTGTATGTTTGATTCGCCCTGTATCCCCAGTGCCTAGACAAAGTCCAGGCATAGAAAATTCTCTCAATAAATATTTGCCAAGTGAATGAACAAAATAATTCTGAAGATCTGATTCTGGTGGCAGTGGAGGAGATGGCGGCATCATGGAAAGAAACAGGAGAGAGGTTGGTATAGGTAGGATGCTCTTTGCACTGGAGTGGGCAGAGTTAGAGGGGAAGATGGCATATGTAAAAGAGGTCAGCAGGCAGTTGAGAATCAGGGAACAAAAGGACAAATGGGTCAGAGTAAGTGGAAATGGATCCACTGGGCACTGAGCCCTGGATGCATAAGTAGAGATACCAGGTTGTCAGTCTTGCTAAAGAAATTTGATTAGGAATAGAATAGATAGTTTAATAAGGAAGTTTTCTAAATTTGTTCTCTCTTGCTTTAAAAATAAAACAAAGCAAAACAAACAACACCCCCCATCCCCACCTCCCTGCAATTTGGCATACTATAAAAGAGGTACTCTATCTCAGGGAGGGATTAAATGCTGCTGTTTTATCTGTGGGCTGTGACAGGATGAAACAACTTTTTTTCTGGTTTCCAAACATTGGATCCGACTTGTTTCTTGTTGATTGTTTATTGTGCAGGGGAAAGAAAGATTAGTTGTTAGAGTTAAAAAAATAATAACAGTCATGTTGAATGTATCTTCATTGAAGACTGCTGTTGAAAGAGATTTAAGGAATAATGATACATCTTTTTCCTATGTGCTAGCTTTTGTTAAATATTTCTTGCAAGCTTTTGGGGTTTGTTTGCCATGGGACTGAATGAACGAAAGCTTCTTCCTCTGACTCCAGGCCAGCAGTTCTTCCACTGGAGTATATACACGATTCAACTGGTGCATTTGTTAAAATGCAGATTCCAGGGCCCCCCTTGAGGGAGATTCAGAACTCCTGGTGTGAGCAGGCCCAGGAATCTGAACTTCAAACACTTAGGCCATGTGAGTCTGGGCATATGTTGTGGGACCACACTTGGAGAAAAGGCTTTGTAGATGATTCTAACATTTTTTTCCCCCCAATCATTTCACTAGTTTTGTTTGCCACTTATGCTCATCAATGTGTTGTGTGCTTGGAAATAATATAGATTAGGAATACAGCTGTGCCAAAGTTACAGTTCAAAAGCTGTAAAGAATTATATCTAAACGGGGTACAGTAGTGCACACCTATAATCCAAGTGACTTGGGAGGCTGAGGCAGGAGAATTGCAAGTTCAAAGCCAGCCTCAGCAACTTAGTGAGACTCTGTCTCAAAATAAAACATAAAAAATAGGGCTAGGGGTATGGTTCAGTGGTTAAATGCTCCTGGGTTCAATCCTTGGTACCAAAAAAA
>PVHX01022154.1:0-28254 GCA_004024805.1 Geosciurus inauris | reverse complement strand
GAAGTATAAAATAAAGATTGGGACTAACTGGGATTTATATGGAAATGTAAGAGTTGTGTTTGGTGGGGCTGGGATGTATCTCAGTGATAGAGCACTTGCCTAGCATGTGTGATGCCTTGGGTTCAATCCCTAGTACAGAAAAGAGCAGATTTTTTTTTTTTTTGGTCAGTGTTGAGGATTGAACCCAGGGCCTTGTGCATGCTAGGCAAGTCCTCATCCCCAACCCTTTAAAAAAAAAAAAAAAATATATATATATATATATATATATACACACATATTGTTAGTTGTAGATGGACAAAATACCTTTATTTATTTTTATATGGTGCTGAGGATGAAACCCAGTGCTTCACACGTGCCAGGCAAGTACTCTACCACTGAGCCACAACCCCAGCCCCCCCCCAACTCGTAAAGCAAGTTGCCATGAGGATGCAGTGAGGACCAGCCCCCACTGAAGGACAGCTTTCAGAGTGTCCGGGGAAAACTGAAAGACTAGAACAACCAGGTCAGTGCTCAGCTTTGACTACCAAATTGAATTTTTGGGAAGCTGCAGCAAGATGTCAATGTAGATAGAGACAGAGAAGAGATTTCTACTTTCCCAAAGCCCCTTTTTCATGATTCAGAGACAAGAAGCAAGTGCTGAGATGGAGCCATGTGTATAAAGATGGGAAACCTCACAGGACCCCAACAGCCCTAGGAGAATAGACCACAAATTAAACCAGCTGAAGATGTCAGCAGGTGGCCCTGCAGCCACCACCAAGCACAACCTTTATAGTTCCATATAAATCCCAGTTAGTCCCAATCTTTATTTTATACTTCGCTTAATTTTCCACTTCCCCAAGTAGCAGAACAACAGTTCTTGAGAAAAATCCTCAAGATCTTGATAGTCATCAACTAAAAGGAGGGAAGAGACAGTGGGGCACTGAAAGCCTAGAGGACTGCTCCGGGTCTAGCCTTTGAATCCCAACTGTCGCAAAAATAGCACAAAGAGATCCTCTGTACCCTTTACTCAGATATCCCAATTTACCGCTTTAGGATTCTCTTTACATGTGCTCACCTATTCCTCTGGACCCATTTGAATGGGTTGCTTAAATCATGCCTCTGACCCCTCCGTCTTTCTTATTTATTCTCTTAAATAATCGTCTCAGACTCAGGAAGCCGGTGCTGGATGCATTACTTCTGTTACCCACAGCGGCATTCAAGCTCACCACTTCTCCCCGTGCTGTTCTTTTCGGCATTTCTTCTCTTCCATCAGTCCACACTTCAGCCCAGGATCACTTTCTGAATTTAGTTGCCCTGTGAGACCAAGTCATTGTAAATTGACATATTCTGGCCCAGTTTCTCAATCGACAATCATTGCCTCCGTCTACCGGAACAGGAGCTTCAGAACAAATTTTTTATTCTTGCATATTTATGTGTAGTGCATGGTGATGGTGCTGCACACAGCTCCTGTGTATCCACTGCTGTTTCCAAACACGTGCAAGTGAGCTTCCGGTGTAGACTCGGGAGATTTCATCTTTATCCTTCATTCTTCATTAGACTTAAAGCCAAGTAGCAGCTGGGCTTTTCTCACTTCTGTAGCCTTCAACAGCGCTGCAATAAAGTTAGGAGAGAGCCAGGAAGTGTATTTTAGAATGGTAATATCTACCTTTTATTACATGGACAAGGCACTTAATATACATACTTCCACCTTCAAATACATAAGGTAGGTTAATAGTTTTCATGGCCCTAAGACCAGCATCATTTAGCTCTTGCCTGTTCTCACTGCTCTTCACCCACACAAACCTTCACATTTCTCAGAAGTCTGTATTCTTTTTCACCCCAGGGTCTGCACAAATGGTCTTTGTCTCATTATTTTTTGAAAAAGCTTAGCTATGGAAGGAAGATGAGAGTTAAAAGGGTTGAGGGAGCATCAGCGTGTGGGTTTTGTTCATGTGTATTTTAATGGCAACCATCTATTTGTTGTGTGAGCTGAGGGTGACAGAATGAAGATACAGAGGACAAGGACTTTTGATGGAGACTCCTGAAGAGGAGAATGGAGACAAAATGATACAAGTGAAGAGATGAACTCTTTACAGTTGGGGAAATTCCTTGGCAGGTGTCCCAGAAGTTGAGGTAGTTTATTTCTTTCAGCCTCTATTTTTAAAATATTGTTAAATAGGCTCAGTCATTTGCTTGGCTGCTCAGAGTGGGGAACCTAAAGGTGGAAGGGAGGATGGGAGGGAAGGGTGGATGGTCATTAGGACCAAATCATCAATCTGAGTCATCTGGAGACAAAGGATGCCTGTGCTTCATTCTAGACCTGGAGTCCTGGGAAGCTTGATTCTAGAAGAATCTTGCACATAGGATAGTATGGGAACAAAAGAAACATCTGTGCAGGGTGCCTGCAAGAGCCAGATGGAATCCTGGTCTAATGGGGGAGCAGAGTTTTCCCTGTGTGGCTAGAGTGGCACAGTTGTAATACAAAGGGCTCATGGGGAGGAGGAGGAAGCCGCTGTGACTGTGATGGAAATGAGAACCTTTGGGGGGATGTCAGCGGGATGGATAACTCATGATCCAGTGGTTCTCCATGCCTTGGTCTAGGCCTAGTTGCAATGATAAAAATATGGGCAGCGTTGAAGGATTTTCTTCTGAACCCAGATGCCTTTAATATAATTGGCTTATAAATAACACAGGAAATATCTTACAAGGCAAAGTGTAGTTCAGCTATCTCTTAAATGGGAAACACTTCTAAATGTTAGTGTAACAAGGACTGAATTTGTTGAGGAATTTCCACTGAGAATTGGAACTGAGAGATGTGCAATGATAGAAATGGAAATCTCTCTCTTATGAGCCTTTGGAATATAGACCTTTTTACTTTCCAATAATTTTCTGCCTGGAGCGCTGACATGTCTAATTAATAATAATATTCTATTAAACAGTATGATTAATCTGAGAGATCATTATGCACAAGTAGATTAAAAAAGCAACCTAAGTCCCCTTGGTCTGATTTAAGATAAAATAAACCTGAATTTCTTATCCGGAGAGATTTTTTTTCCCCCTCCTGTGTGATGTAACTCGAGGGTACATTCTATTTCTGTGATTCTTTCGTGTGTGTTCTTTAGTATCTGATAAATGTAAAGGAGACTTATGAATAAATAGTGCCTATTCAGTTACCCCAATTTAATTATAATTTTGTATAAGTTTTTATATGTGAATATTAAAGAATATCAGTTATGTGGTATCTTTCAGTTATATGATAGAGGGCGGAGCTGGTAATATTTCACTAATAGGAGAAAAGATTTGAGGGAAACGAGGCAAAGAAGGACCCCATGGGATGTGACAGGGCAAATATGGAGGCTTGAAACTGTCTGGTTCCCGACCTGGAAGAGTGGCAGCAGTGCTGTTTTACAAGTTTGGTAATTGAAATGACACAAATGGTCATGCTTTCTCAAAGGGCTTTATTTTAGGGAAGTCTGTGTTAAGAGTGGTTTAAGTGTTGTTGTTTCTTGAATTTTTCCCTTTGTTGTTGGCAATGTGTTTGATACACTTTCCTGCCGCCAGGTACTGGAGCACAGTGATGACAGTTTGGGTGTTGGGGGCCCCTTGGCTTCCTCAGCTTTGCCACTTCTCAGCTTTGAGACCTTGGACACATTGGTTGATGCCTCAAGGCTCGGAGTCCTCATCTCCAAAACAAGTTCCAGGCAGAAGCCCCCCCCAATTGGTGTGCCTGAGACAGAAGATTGGCAATGATCCCCTTGGCCCTTGTCACTTAAGGACTCCTGTAGTGGGTCAAATCTCATTGGTTTCCATATGTGCTCCATAGTGGGAAAGTGGAGGGGACAAAACTGGTTGTGAGAATTTGAAGTACTTGATGGATTTCCAGCCTTTCGCTCTGTGTCTGGGGCCTCACAGTTACTCAATAAAAGCCAGCATCTGTTATTATTGCAGCTGAAAATTTATCATATTTTTAGACCATATCTAAGTTCTTTTTAGGGACTCTTTTGCCTAGTCAATTGTATTTGACCTGGAATTTAAATGTTAAAGATTTATCTATCAGCTAAACGTGAATGTCGTATGGTAGTCACCTAACTTTCACGATAGTACTTGAACTGGTATAATATTTTACAATTTCTCACACCATATTAACATTTTAGTTTATGGTCATTATTTATTATGAGCAATTTTAATATTTGATTTTTTTAAATACCTGTATTTTGTTTATTTAAGTTTTTTTTTTTGGTACTGGAGATTGAACTCAGGGGCACTCAACCACTGAGCCACATCCCCAGCCCTATTTTGTGTATAATGTAGAGACAGGGTCTCACTGAGTTGCTTAGCGCCTCTCTGTTGCTGAGACTGGCTTTGAATTGGCGATTCTCCTGTCTCAGCCTCCCTAAGTGCTGGGATTACAGGCTTGCGCCACTGCGCCCGGCTAGATTTTTTTTTTTAATGTGCTGGGATTGAACCCAGTGCTTCATGCATGCTAGGCAAGCACTCTTATCACTGAGCCACAACTCCAGCCCAATATTTCATTTTTGCTTAAACATTATCTCTGGACATCTTGATCATTGACTAAATTTTGGAAGTTCATGAAAATGCCCCTCATGTGTACATGCACACACATGATCCATCGTGTGTCAGTGTGTTTTATGTATACTGCCCAGATATTAATAAGTGTTGATAAGGATTAATAATTTGTACATTTGTACAATAAGTTCACTGATATTGGAAATAGTTGTGATAATTCCTCCCAGGAATTATAATAGGGATAAAAAAGAGTCAACAAAAAGGCAGAAATACATCATAATTTAGATGTTACATTTTAAAGTATGATTGGAACATGGAAAAATATTTTCTGAGATGCCAAGATAATAAAAACAAATTTTGAAGTGAAAACACATTTGGATGCAATATACTGTCAAGTGGAAGATTGTATGGAAGACAGGAGGACAAAGTACAAATTTATGCATGTGAATGTGTGCTCTTAGAGTGCAGTGAAGTTGTTCATGTTTCCTTCCCAAATATTTATCTGTCCTTCAAGTGTGCATGCATTTGCGCCAAGTGTTCTTTACATCAACATACATGAGCACACACAGACAGATGCAGTCTTAAGAACTGTCAGCTACGATAGAAACTCTTTCCATGGCAAGGACGTGGAGTCTCAGAAGTGAAGTGGCTTGCTCAAGTCCACACAGCTCTTTCATGACAGAATGGTCAGAACAAGAGCCCAAGGAACTTGAACGGAATTTCCACGCACCCCCTCTTTCTCTGTGGATGACTTCAGGAACCCTGAAGACAGTGTAATGCCTTTTAGCTTAGGTAATTCTTCACTTTCTGTGATCAACAGGTTAATGCCTTTGATTTTGGTCACTGCTTAGTGCAGTGCCAGGAGCTCAGGCTTTACAGGCAGATGGACCTAGTTTGAAAATTTAGCACTGATACTCAGGGCTGCCACATGGCACAGCCCCAGGGGTCAGCATACAAGTAGTTTATGTGACTAGGCCCTACGTTAACAGGTGGCTCAGGAAGGGTCAGCCTTCCACACACCTTGAAATCTCAAATAGACATGAATTGGTGCTTACTACCTCAGAAGCTGTGGTGATAGGGAAAAGAGCCGAGGCAGTGAATCCCATCTTCTGTCACTGTCCTTTGAGAAGTCCTGGCCCTATATTCTTCCATTTGAGATCCTGGGCTGAAGCCCTGACCACTTCTGTTGACATGTTGAGCAGCTAATGAACCTCCGAAAAGTTATGAGGTCAGGGAGAGATTGTGTTTATTGCCACTGTCACCACCCAGAGGGTGGAAAGGGGACGGGGAGGGCTGTTTTCTACATGAGAAGAGGGGCCCATCCCACCCCAGCTTAGCTCCCCATTTATGAGGTTGTTGAGAACTTTGAGATTCTCCTAAAACCTATTATCTCTTAGTGTGTAGAACGGCTCTGATCTAAATCTGAGCCTGAGTCTAGGAATTGGTGGGAAAGACTGAATTGTACTTCTGTAGCACTTATTGCAAGTCTCTATGAAATTAAGAAAATGAATTGTTTTCAAATAGTTGTAGAAGAAGCATTTACATATGGACAAGATAATTATGGTGTAACCAAAGCTTGCATCATTTAAGTAGGGGTTTTGGTAGTCTAATTTAGTGGGTGTCTGCACTAGATGGTTTTAATAACAGCCCCCAGTGAATCAAGCCTGCCGGCGTCCACACCCCTTTGTAATGTGATACGGTTGCGCTTCCCTTCAGGAAATGGAATCCCTCTTTCTCTGAACTTGAATCTGGGTGGCTATGTGATATGTCTTGATCATACCACATGATGAAAGTGATGTTCTAGACTTACACCTCCAGGTCTGGTAGCTTCTGTGTCTGCAGAGAGGAGACCTGTCCGTTAGGTAAAGAGGTCCAGTCTATCCAGCTGGAGGCGGAGGCCACGTGGAGCAGCCCCAGCCAGCACCCAGTTCTCAGGCTCCCTCGAGGCAGACTAGAATCCTCTGTTCCATTTGAGCTACTGTTCTGCTGAGTCCTACCCAAGTCCTTGACACACAGATTAGTGTGCAAATGAAATGGTGATTGTTTTAAGCCACTGGTAAACTTTGGTGTGATTTATATACGACAATAGATAATGCAATTAACTAGAATTCTAGTTGCTAAGCACACTCAACTAAGAAGCCTTTATTAAAATGATGGGTCCCATCTCCAGAGACACTGATTTGGGAGGAGGGTCTAGTGGGGAAGGGGTTGTCTCAGGCCTTGTAATTCTCCTACCCCATGCAACGTTATAGGGAGGATTTGAAATCTATAGTGAAGTTGAAAGAATAGTACAACCAACTTCTAAACAAACTTTACCTAGGTTTACTAATTGTTAAGATGTTGCAATATTTGTATCAATTGCTCTGTCTGCCTCTTCTTACCATTTTTTGTAAAATTATTTGAAAGTCATAGATGGAAAGTCACTTCATCCCCAGACTTCAGCATTTATCACCCAGGGAAAGAACCTTTTCTTCCCTGACCATACTGTGGTTCTCACACCCAAGAAAATCAACTCCCATTCAGTAATATCACTGAGCCTATAGAGTATATTCGAGTTTCTCAAATTAGGAAATGTCCTTTGTAGATTGGAAAAAAATTAAGTGTTGACTCCTTATCAAGAAATCCCACTCCTTATTCTCTGGGTCACATCTCCTCTTGTCTTTTTTCTCTATGGAGGGCCTCATGCGTACTTACCACGAGCTCGGCCCAGTACTGAGCTCTACCCAGCCCCTCCTCCTGCCTCCTTACGGCTTCTCTTTGCACCACTCCTTCCCTCTGCAGAATCCTTACCGTCAGCATGTGCACACCTGCCCTGCCCTCTCCCTTTCCCTGTCTTCACATAGCGCCCCATCCCCCAATTTGGCTCCTTCTCACCTGCTGTCCTTCACGATGGAATTTAAATCATGAATGGGACTGATGTTCACTGTTTTAACTTCTTTACATCTTATTCTGGATCCCCAGCCCTGTTTTGTGTTTTATGTAGAGACAGGGTCTCACTGAGTTGCTTAGCGCCTCGCTGTTGCTGAGGCTGGCTTTGAACTCGCGATTCTCCTGTCTCAGCCTCCCGAGCCGCTGGGATTACAGGCATGCGCCGCTGCGTCCAGCTTTTACATCTTATTCTAATCCTGCTATTGGTCCTCTGTCTTCTCAACTCCACCAAAACACTCCTAAGTGTCACCAGCAACCTTAGTCATATCCAAGGCAGTGGTCACTTCTGTGTCCTCATGTGCCTTCACCTTCTAGGTGCTCCCCCTTGGCTGCCCACTCCCTCCTCCTTGGTGACATCACATTCTCTCCTGGCTTCCCTCCTCCCTCTGTGGCCATGACTTCTTGGTCTCTTTTGCTGGCCTTGATCTCCCTAATTTCTAAGTGTTAGAGAGCTTCAGGGATCTCTTGCCTATTACGTTGTCCCTGACTGACCTCTTTCAGTCCCATGACTTTATATCTATGCGCTGAGATTTCCAAGTTAACGTCCAGCTCGGACCTCTGCTGAGTTCCAGTCTCCCATGGCCAGCTGCCTCAGTGGTATCTAAGAGGCATTACAAACCTAACGTGCACCACACAGTGCTGGGTTCCCCTCCCAGGGTTCTTTCTCATCTCAGCTGATTTGTCCACTACTCCTAAAGTTAAAGCCTTAGGAGTGGGCTGCATCCCTTTCCCTCAGCCTGCACAACCAACCCATTAGCAAGACCCGTTGGCTGCACTGCCAAGTTTTCTCATCTGCCCATCTCCCTTTCTTGATAATATTCCAAGCCATTGGCATCTCCAGTCTAGATCACCATGAGCTTTGGAGGTGGCCAGATTCTTTCTGCTTTCTCATCCTTAATACGTAGCAAAATGCCTGTCAGTTAGTAGATGTTCAATAAATATTTGGAAGAAGAGAATGAATGCAAAGAGTCTGGCCAAATGGGGTCATATAAAAATAGCTCTGACAAAACAGTCTAAGATTTACTAGACAACTAAACCATGTTGCTAGCTAAAATTTATGGGAGTTTGACTTAAATAATGATATCTGACTTGTGGATTTAAAATACTTTAAAATAACACTTATTATAGTTAAATCTCAGAGTAATGATTGACAGATGGCTTTTGAGGCTGCCGTCTTCTTCATCTCAATGGTTTCAGTTCTCTTAATTTTTTGAGATAATTTTACAGGCAAAAGTAAAAAAAATAACTGGCCAGAATCTTACTTTCCTTATAGACATGTAAAAGATAAAGATGAATTAAGGCAAGTTAAAAAGTTTGTTTGCCTTTATATCTTCTGATACTTTCAAAATCTGCTTTGCATTTCTAAAACAGTTTAGGAAAACTATGAATAAAATTATTCACACATACTAGGACCCTAATCTAACCTTGGAAGATTTGAGTTTCATTCTTATTTTTGCTACAGTACTCCCTGGGTATCCTTTGTGTTTCTAAATATTGAAATCAGAGTATCCATGTCCATGTTGGTTAGTGAAATATAGGAAGCTGTAACTTTATAGTATTTCCAGACAATGAATATACTGTATATTTTGCATGTAATTTTTATCTCCTTCTATCAAGTGTAACAATATGTTGAATTTGCCATGGGCCTTTAAAGCTTCAATGTTGTGAAGAGCTCTGCATGAAATTTTAAAGAGACTGGACCTTTCATCTGCACAACAGCAGGATTCCTCACTATAGGGACAAGAAAGGAAGAGAGGGAGAGTGCACATTTCTGAAGCAATGGCAAAAAATAACAGCAGAAGCAATTATTTCATCAAAGGTTGATTTCTTTTTTCTATTCCATGTATTTTTTTTTTTCTTCAAATTTCTTAGCTGGAGATTGCCTACCTTACTGCCTTAGTCTCCAGGTGTATGTTAAATTTGCAGGTTTCACATGGTCCAAGTGGGAAAATTCATAAATGAAAGATGTTTGTTTTAGAGGGCAGTGTTATTGATGATGGCATTTAAATGCATTTGCAAGGGATCTGCAAGATGGGAATGATGCAATGAGCTAAATTTGGCATTCCCAAGAGTCCTGAGTCTGTTTGTCTGCTTGGAGATATGAACGTCGCAGATGTGTTTTGTTCCTGACTTTGCTTTTCTCCTTGTCTCCCATAAATGTTTGCTTTGAGAGGGCAAGAGAGCTTCATTTCTCTGTCTCTGTGGTTGCTACTGACATGGTTTCATATCTGGGTAAGAGCTGAGGTCTCCTGGCCATGGATTCAATTGGTAGCATTTCTTGAAGTATTGACATTACTGGCAGAAACCAAATGTGAGCTACCATATTGTTTTACTGTGATCCTCAGAAATCAGCAGAATGGAATGCCCGGACCTCTCCATGGGCTAGATAGAAACATTTCACTAAAAGCTCCAGAGAACTGTGCCTTTGGACTTGAGGGAACCATGTCCCCTTCTGGGTGTTGGACCTGGCATTTTCTTCATGGATCTGTTGTTCATCTCCTTTAGTCCCTTGGATGAATTACTCTGAACTTTCTTCCTCTTTCTTTCTCCTCTATAGGATATTGGGGGGATGGATACAATATTTTCTTGGGCTTTGAGGACTGACTTTGGAGTAAACCTTCCATCTTTGTTTCCCATTGGTGTTAGAAATTTAGTGGCTTAAAAGAACACATTTTTTTTTTTTTCTTCTTCTAAAGTTTTGGAGGCCAGAATCCAGAATGAGTCTTGTAGGACTGTGTCCCTCCTGGAAGCTCTAGGGGAGAATCTCTTTACTTGTCTTCACCAGTGAATGGAGGCTGCCCGGGTGCCTGGGCTCATGGTCCACTTGCTCCATCTTCAAAGGGCATCGCCCCCACCTCTGCTTCTGTCATCCTGTGTCCTCTTTAAGATCCTTGGTCACACATACGAAGTCCCTATTACCATGTAAGATAATATGTTGACAGATTCTGGGGATTGGGACACAAACATCTTGGGACGTTATTCAGGTTACTAAGCGTTTCAACTTTTTATTATTTTTGTGATTTTTATCCTATTTCTTTGAATTTGTGGATATGCAGATCGTTCCTTCCTTGAACGGCAGTGACTGTGAACTTCTCAAATGCACAGGAGAGAGTTTTGTCCACATTCTTTCCAAAGGATGTTTGACTCTTCTAAGAATCAAAACTGTGATCAGCTTTAGGGGAGCAAGCTTATTTTGGCAGTGGATCCCTAAATAGTTAGGACCATTTTCTGTGTGCATTTCAGGCCATGGGATTTTGAGGAAGCCGATTTTTTGGGATTCATCACTTTGGCTCAACTTGGTCCTTGAAGGTGTGAATATATCACAATTCCAGCTATTAAAAATTTTCTCACTGAATTTATTAAATTTCCTTCCCCATTTTTTTCTTTTCCCACACGGTACCCTCTCTAACTGGTTATGGCTTTGGGGAGATCTTTGCCTTCTTCACTGCCTCCTCTTCCTCGTGTTCCCGCAGCACTTTGTGCCTACTCGTGTTACAGTCTCCATTTTTGAGGACTGTAGTCTTTCCTTTCTGTGCCTCCCACTGAATTGACTTGGTTCAGGGCAGGAACTGAGCCTATTATCTTCTTATGTCCTTTAACAGTGTTCAACCCAGAATAAGCACTCGGTGTTTGTGTTTTTGAAGTAATTCACTTCTTAAGTGAATTCTGTAGGACCCCCACCCTGCTTAGAGTGGGGCCTGGACATTCGCAGAGCATGCGGTTTCCTTCAGTGTCTCGTCTTCCTTGCTCACTCTCGCTGTGTTCTATTCACTTCACGCCCATGTATCATGCTGTTTATTGTTTACTAGTCCACTTTCCATTGGATCCTCAAATCTTTGTTTCTTCTGATAACATGTAAGGGAACATCTGACGAGGCTGCTGTGTGCCAGCCCCAGCACCCAGCGCTTTACAGGCATTTAATCCTCTCTGTCCTCCCATGTGGTGTGTATTTCACATATAAAAATCCCAAGGCTGTGGTCCACTGGACCACACAGCCAGTAAGCAGTAGCTCTGGGATTTAAATTCTGGGACTAGCTCTGCCTCCTGATGTGGGCTTCCATTCCCAAACATAGCAGTTCCAAAAGACCTTGCCTTCCCTTTGTGTCTGCTTGAAAGATTTCCCTGTACTTGGGATTAGGGGTGAGGGTTTTAATTATGAGGGCTCTTTTTATAAGTTAAATCCTCAAGAGAACATGGGATACAACCACTCTGGAGAACTTCTTGGAAACCACTGTACTCCAACCAGCTGTCTCAATCAGCTATAACCACAGGTGCCTGTAGGTGATTTCCAAAGAATTTACAGGCTATTTTAAATAGTCATCACACTGCCAAACAAAGCGTCAGCCATCCCTTCCTTCTACCTCACTGGTGTCCAGGACCTTTTTTGTTGTTGTTGTGAAAAGCAGCAGAACATGTTCTTCAAAAACTTTTATTTTGTGTAGACCCTCAGTATGTAAGACAGATAAACGTGGACGTGGATTTTCCACCAATGTATCTTACCAGAATGGTTGCAAATCCCTTTCTCGATATTAAGGACACGGTACCCTCTCAATCTACACGTTTTCCCTCCTACCCTGCTTGCTGATTTTTTATGGATTAACTCAGGGTCTGTTGGGAAGTATCCGATTGACCTGTTTGTGACATGTTTGTAGAATATAAATTCAGTAATATCTGGGCCAGTCACTTAGATTGTGAGAATTCAAAATAAGCCTAATGTGGCAAAAAATGGTGGAAATGTACCTAGAGGACCATATGTGGTCCAAACAGGGGAAAAACCCATAGGCCCATGGTTGAACCATTCCTTTCTTAAGAGGCCTCCTTGAATGACATTATCTCAGCGAACCCACAGCCCAAGCACTGGCCTTTATCCTGTCAGGCTGAGGAATTTGAATTTTCCATACATTGAGAAGCTTGGTTATCCTGTTCCTTGGACCAAATGGATCCTTAGACCAGGGTCTCAGTTACCTGGGAAGCATTTGAACAAGGGACTTGGGATCAGGTGCTTCTCTGAAAAATTTTATTCTGTGCTTCCATGGCTAAGCAATACTTATTTTGGCAGATCACTTGATTTGGATTTACTACTTATCTCATCTACAGCCCAATTGTGCCAGGGCAGTGGGGCAGGTTCTGGGAAAACCAGGGAACATGCTCGGAGACAGAATGGGAGACACAGGGTTTAATAGGAAATCACACAACAGGTCCGTGAGTGCTCCAGGAAGTGTTTGGTGGCAACAGGCTGACAGACAGCAGCTCCATCCCTCAAGGTGCTCTGCCAAGCAGTGCCTATCCTCCCTTCCCGTGTTTGGTCTTCTGGTGCCTGGCTGGACAAGTGACATGCATCCTTTTCTCCTCTACTGTCAGTTCTATGCCTGTCACCACTCAGAGATCTTATATGTTAGGCTGTAAAAGCAGTGACATCAGCATTAGCTTGCTTGTATGGCCATGGAGCAACTATCATGACATACATGCTAGAAAGTAGCTTTCTACAGATAACACTGGCCTGCCCTGGTTCCCAGTGTTGCTGGTGGGACTGCAAATTGGTGCAACCATAATGGAAAGCAGTATGGAGATTCCTCAGAAAACTTGGAAAGGAACCACCGTTTGACCCAGCTATCCCACTCTTTGGTTTGTACCAAAAGGACTTAAAATCAGCACACTACAGTGACACAGCCACATGAATGTTTATAGCAGCTCAATTCACAATAGCTAAACTATGAACTAGCCTAGGCGCCCTTCAACAGATGAATGGACAAAGAAAATGTATATATACACAATGGAATATTAATTAGCCTTAAAGAAGAACAAAATTATGGTATTTGCTGGTAAATGGATGGAGCTGGAGAATATCATGCTAAGCGAAATAAGCCAATCCCCCAAAACCAAAGTTCGAATGTTTCTCTGATATGTGGATGCTAATTCACAGTAAGAGGGGGTGGTTAAGGAAGAATAGTTACTTTAGGTAGAGGAGAATGAAGGGAGGGGAGGGACCAAGGGGTAGGAAGGATAGTAGAATTATTACCCCTTATATATTTGACTACACGAGCAGTGTGATTCTACATCATGTACAACCAGAAGAATGAGAAATTATACTCCATTTATGTATGATGTATTAAAGTGTATTCTACTATCATGTATAACTAATTAGAACGAAGTAAAAAAAAAAAAGCCAGTGTCCTTCAAGATAATATGCATCTGGATTTGCCAGTCCAGGCTTGCTCTCATTGTTCTCTTAACTTGGAAACAGAAAAGGGGCATTAATGGACATGGTGTTTTACTGTCCCCTCCTTTTTTGGTACCCGGGATTGAACCCAGGGGGCTTGACCATGAAGCCACATTCCTAGCCCTTTTTAAAAATTTATTTTATTTTTTGATACTAGGGATCGAACCGAGAGGTGCTTAACCCCTGAGCCACATCCGCAGCAGTGCCCCGCTTTTTGAGACGAGTATTGCTAAATTGCTGAGGTTGGCTTTGAACTCGTGGTCCTTCTGCCTCACCTGCTCAAATCACTGGGATTACAAGCATAAGCCAAAGAACGTGGCTTAACCCTCTCTTTAGGGATGAGACACCTGTATTAACACATACCGCAAAGAGAGTCAAGAGTAGCCAACACAGCCTTTCTGTCACTGTTATGGGAAAGAGCATTGCATGGATCACAGGTGAAGGGATTAAACTGAACTGGGTTCAAATCCCTGGTGCTGCATGTGTAAGCTGTGTGACCTTGTTAATTTTCTTAAGCTTTCTAAGCCTGAAGTTTTTTTGTGAAGATGAAGTGTGATAAAGTGCATGGAAGTCCTTGGTGCTTGGTGCAGGGAGATTGCTTGGTAGATGGAAACTGCCAGCTTTGTTATTTCAGGTGCCCTCTCATCTCTTTCTTCTCCCCTACTTTGTAGTGCTGTTTTCGTTTGGCTTTCAGAGGCTCATCTTGATGCTCTTAATTGCAGGTTCCAGGAGGATGCTCCTCTTTGGCCCTGAGAAGGCAAATTATTGGGCCCCCAGCACAACTCACTGCTGGATATCAGCTCTTCTGGGATATGGAGGAAGTCAGGTCACAGAGACGACCGATGTCGGGACAAGTTGACATCTGTATGCAATACCAACCACTCCACTGGTCTGAACCAGCATAAAAATCACAATCTCATCTGTGACGGTCCAACTCTTTCTTTGGCTCCTTTGTTGAATCCATCTTTGCTCCATCTCCTCCTGCCCAGGTATGTGCAATATAAATAAATTATATACATGTTACATAGATGCATGTTTGTAGAAAAGTCAAATGTAAGTATGTAAATAATTATCTTCACTCTCTCAACCATACTGACCCTGTTTTCTGCACCATCCCATAAACTGGCTGTTATTTTAGTGTGTATTCTAGACTATTTATGTGCACATACATATGTATTTAAATAATGGTATTGCACTAGGCACATTATTTGGCCAAGAGCCTTCTTAACTTATCATGTTTTTGATCTTGTCTGTCAGTACATACAAATTTGTCATATTCTTTTACATTTCTGCATAGGTTTCCACGTATGGATGAATCAGTATTGACCATGAGAGTCTTGATGAATATTTAGCTTTCCAGTTAATATTAAAATCAAAGTTTCAGTGAATATTTCTGGCTTACAAGGCATGTACCAAAGTAACATTTTGGTAGATACTGCCCAACTGACCTAGAAGCTATCTGTCAGCTGTGCTCCTATCCACAGTGAGCAGGAAGGCCTCTTTCCGTATATAAGATCAACCAATAGTGAATCTTTAATCTTTTTATTTTTTAATAATCAGATGATTAAAGCATTTCTTTGTGAGAGTAAGCATCTTTGCTGTTTATTTCATTTGTTCTTTAGAATACCATCAATATCTTTTTTCTCCATTTTGAATTGTTGGCCTTTATTCTGTTGCTTCATAGGAGCCCTCTGCATGTTACAGATCTTAGCCCTTTCTCTGTTAGATGTATCATGATTATTTCCTCCCAGATGCTGTCTTTTAATGGTGTTTGGTGACTTTCGCAATACACACACACACACACTTAAAATTAATATATAAATATAAATGCATATATTTATATAAATATATAAATATTTATAATATAAATATGCAAACACAATATTTATAATATATAATATAGAAATATAATATTTATAATATATATTTATATAAATAAATATATAAATTATATATATTTACAATTTTATCTAGTCTTTATCTAGTCATTATGTTTTATATTTTTAAGGAGTATGGTAGTGAATTAACTTTAAAAAATGTCTCAATCTCTGAGACAGGCTAGTATTTATATGTCACAAATAAGAAAAATTCAGTACATGATAGTTAAAGGTCTAGTTGCAAACTTTAAGCAACTTTAAAATCTAACGATTGAACACCTACTATGTGTTTGATATGTTGAATAATAACACACATAAAACATGGTCTCTACTTTTAGTGCAGTGTTATTTGAATCATGAATGCTTAGCTAACCAATGCCACATACAATTTTCTAAGGTATATCTAAGTGCTAAATTTTATTACAGAAAACAAGTGGTATCAGAATTCAAAAGGACTATGTCAGCAGAATTTGGAAACTAGCATCTGATAAAGTTTGTGAGCATAATGGAAAACTTGAACTAAGGCTTAAAACTTGGGAAGGATTTAGTTCTGCAGTTATAGAGCCATATCAATTTTCTGTTTCTGTACCCCAAAACTTAATAGTTTAAAAATACACTCATTTAATTTAGCTTATGATATTGCAGATTGGCAATTTTGGCTGGGCTCAGCTGGCTGGTTGTTCTGGTATGGGCTGAGCTTCTGTAATCTTGTCTAGGATTGCTTATGCTCCTTTAGTTATCTGATAGATTATGTTGGTTGACTGGCTTATGAAGGCCACATCTGGGAAAGCTGGGATGACAGGGACTTTTCTCCAGATGGGTTCTCAACCTCGGACAGGGGTTTGCTGCCACAATGGACACAGAGTTTCAAGAACTTGAGAATGGAAGCCATAAGATCCCTTGAAGCCTAGGCTCAGGACTGATAAGCTGCCATATTTGTGCATTCTGTTCATGAAAGCAAACTGTAAGACTAGCCCAGATTCAAGAGGTGGGAAAAACATATTCTTTCTCTTAAGGAAGGAGTTAAAATATTGTAACTGTTTTTGCAAGCTACTGCAGAACTTCAATTCAGATTCAGGTTGGTTAAGTGACTTAATCCTTGCATGTATGTTTGATCATGCTCAACAATCTGTCTTTGACAAGGCCTGGTAAAAATGCAAATACTAGGGGAGTAGAATTCCAAATACAAATGGCATATGTCCATGGTAGAACATGTGTTGGCTTTTTTGGGAACCTTCTTTTCCATCCTGTTTAAAATAGGATATTTGGAAAATGATGTCTGCTTTTCTAGACTGACCAAAATGTTGTGTGGGGTGATCTTGTCATCCTCTCCTATCCCACACCTTTTTAACTCAAAATGAAAGGGTGTAAGGGATGAGGTATTTAGTTCTGGAAATAAAAAATGTAAGTAGTAAACCAAAGAGTTATAGGAGAATTCCCCAATTTAAAAGAGCCAGATTCTAGTATTTTTAAAAAAATTTTTTTATATCCATCTTCATTTTCAGGTTAGTTGACTGCTTGGCAAATTTTTGGTTTAAATGACTGGTGTAATTCCTCTTACTTTACCTTGGCCTTGTAGAAACAGTTGTAGAAGTTCTACCAATTCTTGTTTTTACTTTTCTGAGGTAAAGGGAAGTAGCCAACAAGTCTGCTCTGTTTTTCTTTTTGCCTCCCTTTTCCACATCTCTTCTAGTAACTATGATGGATGGCTTCTTAGTTTAGACAGTAGATGTGAGGTTTGGGTACAGGCAGATAGACCTGCTGGTTCCCATCTTTGTTTACAGAGTTAGGGTCTCTTGGCCAAACCTTTAATTCAGAACGAAGCATGATTAATGTCAGGGTGTAATCTAAAATACTTTTATATATATACGATGACCCTTTTTGAAAAACTGAGGGTTGCTTTCTGTTCTCAGTTCTTGCTCAAAGGACTCAGACACCTTGACAATTCTATATGTTTATTCCTTCAAAGCCTGATTCCCTCCAGTTCTTGTACACATACAAAATGATGCTAATCAAAACAAATATGCTATTCAATAAAGGAATAGAATGGCAGGGCTGTCTGCGAGTGCTGGAGCCAGAGTCTTGTTTGAATTAGGAGGGTGTCTGCTAAGTTGAGGCGCCCCATGGAGATGTATAAGGCCAGAGCTTCCAGCAGTCCATACTGTCCTCATTGAGAGACATAGTTATATCTTCCAGACTAGCAATTAATCACTCAGTGGGGTTTTGTGGAGGGGGAGTCATGTGCTCACAGAGAATCTTTTTGTACTGCCAGGAACCACAAAGCATGGGCACAATTAAAATGCTGATTTAATTTATTATATGGAGGCATGGAACAGGAATGTTTAAATGATGTTGACAGGGCCAGCATTTCAGAACCACCTTTGTAAAAATAGAAAACAAATGCCTACCCCCTTAAATTAAATTATATTAATAACATGTTTCTGTAAGTTGCTTGGAAGCAAAATAAAGCTCTTGACATTAATTAAAATTTGAAGATGTTGTATCATTTGTTGTTAATGTGCAGCCTTTGTTAGGGGAAATACATTTCAAAGTGATCTATTTATGAAAATTAAACGGGGAAAATTGCCTATTGAGCAAATGTCGGTTAATAAGGCTGCCTTTCTTAGAAATGTGGATTCTTAAGTAACTAAAATGTTTTTATACTCTAATAATGGTTTCTATTTTTGATCCTCTCAAAAATTGCCTTTGTTACTTGAATTTTGATATTTCCACATAGAATTCCATTGTCAGGGGGATTATAAACTTGAAAAACCAGGAAGGCTTTCATATATTTTGGGGTGTTGGCTAACACGTATTTGGAAAGAGAATTTCATCTAAAATCGATGTGGTTAGGCACATGGACCTCCTCCAAATACCTCCACAGGACCAGAAGCCAAAGGGCTCCATTAGCAGCCTTTAACTAGTTCTCCTCTAATGAATGCTATGTGCTGCGTCTCAAAAACGGCATTTTCCTGGTTTCACACAAACCAGAAAGTGCCATGAGATAATGAGATAGTTCTCCCTGGTGCACCACAGTGAGGGCAGCTAATAGAGCCACCTCTGTGAGGACCTCACATGCAGATAATATGCTGAAAAGCCACCCATCTCCAGTGTCATGGGGAAAGGGAATTTCTTGTCCCAGGTTAGGTTTTCCCTTTTGATACCAGTACAAACACATTTGACTTGGGTTTTTCAAAGTTGATGTCTAACAAAACTTAGTATTGAAATAATATGTTCATTGATGAATGAAATAAAGAAAACACAAATGCTGCATGCTGCCCCCTACCATGTCAGTACTGTTTGTGGGCCCTGACAGCCCAGTTATGGCATGGGAGTTCACTGACCTCCGGTGGTCTTGATCATTCTGGAATAGGAGTGCAAACAGAATGGAAGAAATGGAGTAGTTTGTCTAAATGTGCTCCCCCACTGGTTAAAATTAAAGCAGTCACAGTGGAGGCAATATTTATTTTACGAACATTTACGTGGTATGAGTTTGCTTTTGGGAAATGTCCCTATTTTTGTGGAAAAATTCTTTTGACTTGGGTAATAAATAATAATTAACCATGGTTGACGTTGTAAGAATTGTTTTTCTCTCCTCCCTCTCCTCATTCTCCCCCATCCATTTAGTCACCAATTCCTGTGGTTTTTGCTCCTCACTGTCTAAACGTTGTGTTCCCTCATCCCTCCCCACCTCCAGGGACTCCCAAACTGCTCTCACTGCAAATGCTCTGTTGGAGGCCGTGAATTACATCTTATTTGACTTGGCTACAGTGTCTGGCACATAGTAGGTGATCATTATGTATTTGACATATTAATGAAGGCTTTTATATAAATCATTTGTTTTAGTCATTCTAAATAGGGCAGAGGGGTGAGCATGGGTGTGACTTTGCCTCTCCTCACATTTGGCAATGTCTGGAGATACTTGTGGTTGTTACAGCTAAATGGCGTGTGTGGGTGGGGTGTGTGTGTGTGTGTGATGCGTGTGTGTGCGCGCGTACACAGTGCTGGCATCTGGTGGATCAAGGCCAGACTGCTGCTAAGAATGCACAGAATTGCAACATAGAATTATCTGGTCCAAAATGTCAAAAGTGCCAGGGTTAAAAAACCTTGCTTTAATTCGATTTTTCAACATCTCTGTCTCTAAAATAGATGGGTGGTGCTAGAAGTTTCTTCATTCTACATATCAGAGAGTGCACAAGGAGAGATTGAATGACTTCCCTAAGTCCACCTAGTGAAAGGTAGTCACAGAACAGGGAGTTGAATCCCAGCCCTTGATTCCAAATCTAGATAATACCTAGACAATTTCATTCACTTAGATCCTTACTGTAATTTTCAAATTTGTCAATTTTTGAATTTATTGCTGTATATTGTAGCCTTGAAAATCTTCTATACTCTAGCTCAAAAGTAATAATGAGGAATTAAGGCAGAAAATTTGTGTTCATTTGAAAGACAATGCTCAGAGTATTTTTTTAAAACTTTATTTTTATTTATTTTCTTAAATGCATTTCAAGTCATAGTACATATATAGAGCTCAATTTTCCATCTCTCTGGTTGCAAACCAGATAGAGTCTCACCATATTTGTCTTCATACATGTACCTAGGGTAGTGATGTCCATCTCATTCCACCATTTTTACTATTCCCATTCCTCCTCCCCTCCCCCACATCCCCCCGTCCCATCCAAAGTTCCTCCCCCACACCCCTTATGAATCAGCATCCACTAATCAGAGAGAACATTCGGCCTTTGGTTTTTTGGGATTGGCTTACTTCACTTAGGATGATGTTCTCCAATTCTATCCATTTACTTGCAAATGCCATAATTTTATTCTCTTTTATTGCTGAGTAATATTCCATTGTGTATATGTACCACAGTTTCTTTATCCATTCATCTATTGAAGGGCATTAGGTTGCTTCCACAGTTTAGCAATTGTGAATTGTGCTGCTATAAACATTGAAGTGGCTGCATTACTATAGTATGCTGCTTTTAAGTCTTTAGGGTATAGGCTGAGGAGTGGAATAGCTGGGTCAAATGGTGGTTCCATTCCAAGTTTTTAAAGGAATCTCCATACTGCTTTCCAGATAGGTTGCACCAATTTGCAGTCCCACCAGCAATGTTTGAGTGTGCCTTTTTCACCACATCCTCGCCAGCACTTATTGTTGCTGGTATTTTGGATAGCTGCCATTCTGATTGGGGTGAGATGAAATCTTAGTTTTGATTTGCATTTCTCTAATGGCTAGAGACGTTGAACATTTCTTCATATATTTGTTTATTGATTATATATCTTCTTCTGAGAAATTTCTATTCAGCTCCTTAGCCCATTTATTGATTGGGTTGTTTGTTTTTTTGGTGTTAAGTTTTTTGAGTTCTTTATATATCCTGGAGATCGGTGCTCTATCTGATGTGCGTGTGGCAAAAATTTGCTCTGAGAATGTAGGCTCTCTGTTCACCTCATTTATTGTTTCTTTTGCTGAGAAGAAGTTTTTTAGTTTGAATCCATCCCATTTATTGATTCTTGCTTTTATTTCTTGTGCTTTTGGAGTCTTGTTAAGGAAGTCGGGGCCTAATCCCATGTGATGAAGATTTGGGCCTACTTTCTCCTCAATTAGGTGCAAGGTCTCTAGCCAAATTCCTAGGTCTTTGATCCAGTTTGAGTTGAGTTTTGTTGCTCAAAGGATTTTTAATTCTTGTACACAAAATTTGGACTGGCTAGGCTTGTATCTTCCCACAGATCCATGCACAGATCCTATCGACAAAGTTCTGAAACATTAACATTGCTAGCTATTTTTTGTATTACTAAAATTGAGGCCAAAAATACCTGAATTGGCCATTAGGTATTTTGAGTTAATGCCTAATTAATTTTTAGCACCATTCCTATTTACATTCTGGGAACATACAGAACATAGTTGCTTCAAGTGCATGAATGTGTTCATTACCCAAATTATACTTTGGAAATAAAACTATTATGTGTCTGTATTTAGATCACTATGTATTGTTTGGCCATTGCCTCTCTAGAAATAACAATAGAGATGGAGTAGGGAAGATGCAGATAAGGGCAGCTTAATTGGTCAAGGGGAAAAAACAGCTGATTGGAACAAAAAGAGCAGATCACGTGTACAAAAAATTTTCCAGTGCACAAGACCCTGAGGGAGAGTAAGATCTTTACGATGTACTCTGTACCTATGTAATAGGCAGTATGTATGCATGTATGTATTAAAATCAAAACTGATGAGGCTGCATGAGGGCCAAATAAATGGCAAAAGCAGAAAGCACATGGAAGAAAGTATTTTACATTGGTCTGGGAAGGTGTTAGCCACTCAAAGTTGCAAAATATACACTTAACCTAAGTTGGAAAATATGCCATGCTTCTTGGCATGTTTTATTACAAGAATATTCCATAGTGAATTATTTTATTCTCTTTTGTCAATTTAAAAAATGAGAAATATTAACTCTTGGCTGGTCCAAGTGCAGTAGTATTTATAGGGACTTGATCATAACCAATGAAATATTTCTTTGTTCTCTCTCTGCTCATGCTGCTTCAGTTGACTAGCCTTGGGAAAGAAAATCCTCATCATAAAAAAAGAGAAAAATCACAACTCTTTTCTATAATCCCTGTCCTATGTCTTCTTGATATCTAGATGTTATTCAAGAAGTGTATTGAAAGATTTTATGAACTATTTAAAATCCTTTCCATATTAGATTTCTGTTCCTTGCAGCTGTTGAGTTCGTCTGGGTTCTATAGAGCTGTATGCCCCATCATGAGGGAATGCTAAGTACTTCTCATATAAAAACCCTTAAAGCCACTTGAATTAGAACTTGAAGAATATTTAGAAAAATTGAAAGCACCATTATCTCCAGCCTACCTTTGAATATCATCTGTGACTTGGTGTGCAAACTCAGGGCTTCCTCCCAGATTGGAACGGGGAGGGGGGGCGGGTGCTATTGCAGCATGCATAAGTCAAAATGGTGAAAAGATACTTATAGAGGTAGAGACAAGCATAAGTTTTCAAAAAACTTATTTTTTTTATGAAAAAGAAAATACATATGAGAAAAAGATACTTTAGTTCATAGATAGAGGGAAAGCATTTGAGAATTACTCCAGCAAAAGGAAGAAGTAAAATCACTAACAGATTGCACTTGACACTTGTCTTTTAAAATCCAGATTATGTGAATGTTAGGGTGAATCATTTTGGCTGACAAATATGGTCATTTCATGGTTCAATTTAAAAGTGGCTAAATATGCTGGACATTTAGCAAATTCCAATTCTGAAATTAGCAGTTGAAGAAAAATTATGGATACATTCCCCAAACACATCATGAATACATTAAAAAAACCATCACTTTCATGACCAAATGGGTCACATTCATAACAAAATGTCATATCCAAAAATACCAACATTTATGAAGGTCAGACTGATGGCAACCAAATAGTTAAACTGTCCATCTGATTCATGATACTTTACTTAGAAATTTTAAAATTGAGAAATCTCAAAATGAACTATTAAAAAGAAACAGGTAACTTCATGATTTCATTCCCCAAATCTTATTAAAAAAATCTTTCAATCCAGTTTATTTAAAGTTTTGCATTTAGCAGGAATGTTTGAACATATTATTCAAAACAGCAAAATTAAACAGACCTTGAGGTGACATTATTTTACACTGAGATATTATACAAATATTTTTTTTAGCTCATGGAATATGGCAGCTGAAAGGATTAATTTTAAATTTCAGTCAAACATGTCTACATTGTAAATAGTAGAAACTGTGGTTTCCAGATCACTTGACATCTTTTATTCAGCTGCATAGAGGAACGCATTATATTCCTTTAAGTAGGACAGGTGCTAGGCAGACCTGCGAAGGGATGCAAAGGTTATTTTCCATTTGGTTTCAGATTCACCTTTTTCTGTTCAGTGTCCACTTGTGTCAAGGCCGACTTTCAGAAAAGGGCCAGGCAAACTCATTCCCAGCAGAGGGAAATGTCTAAAATTGACTTTGTGCCACTTTTGGAGAAGAGTGATGAGGGGACTAGAAAGTCATGTCAAGTTGAAGGAAACTTGGCTGCTTGCTGTAGGGTAAGAAAGGAAGATGGAAGTGGGGGCGTGGGATGTGGAGAGCTACCGTGAGATGGTGCACAGAGAGAGCAGCGCAGAGCCGACCACATCACAGCATAATAAGCAGTAACAATGGGAGCAATTGTTATAATAATGAAGAACAATGATTTGGTCTATGGGACCAGAAAGAAGAAGATCAGATAGTGATAGATCCTAGGGAGGCAGATTCTAGTTCAGTGGGATGAAAACACAAAACAAAACAAAAACCCTCAAATAGGGCTTTTCAAAATCAAACAGGCCCAATCAAGAGGATTTTTCCAGTCTTTGGAGTGGTTGTGTGGTAATTCTGATCTGTCATTCCCGAATCTGATGACACAGCAGAAAACTTGGGTGAGAGGATTATTAAAAACATCATGGTGGTTCTGACTGGGTGTAGGCTGGGCTCAGAGTCTGTACATGGATCAGCACCTGTGGTTTTTGTGCTGCAGCCGGCCCCTGAACCAGCATTTGGAAATCACTGATCTCAGGGACCACCTGAGAAGGACGTTGCAAAGGGGATCCAGACATCCAGTGAAAGATGGAGGAAGAGTCAATTTCATTTCATGAAATAAATTAGTAGAATGTTTTTTGAACAAGTGATTTTGATTTCCCTTTCTACACCTTAAATGTTTTATAAGGAATATTTTCAAACGAAAATGTTGAAAGAATTTCAGCAGATACCCATGTACTCATCATCTAGATTCTCATAATACTTCATGTTTTATTGCATATATAACATGTTTTTCTCTCTATTGGGATAAAATCTGCATACAATGAAATACATAAATTTAAGTGTCCCATTTTATGGATTTTGACAAATGCATGCACCTGAATAACCCAAACTCCTTTAAAATGTAAAGTGTTAGCCCAGAAGTTTCCCTCATACCCTAGCTTAGGCAATCTCCAACATCCCTCCTGAAATCCCAACCAGGGAATCCCTATTGGGACTGTTTTTACTATAGATTATTTTTGTCTGTCCTAGATCTTCATGTAAATGGAATCATCCAGCGCATGTCTTTTTTTGGCGGGGGGTGGGGTACCGGGGATTGAACTCAGGGGCACTCAGCCACATCCCCAGCCCTATTTTTTGTATTTTATTTAGAGACAGGGTCTCACTGAGTTACTTAGGGCTTCACCTTTTATGAGGCTGGCTTTGAATTTGAGACTCCTGTCTCAGCCTCTTGAGCTGCTGGGATTACAGGAGTGCACCATCGTGCCTGGCTCAACATGCGTTTCATCTTCATCCATATTGTTATGTGTATCTTTTATTTTAAAAAATTATTTTTCAGTTGTAAATGGACACAATACTTTTATTTTCATGTGGTGCTGAGGATTGAACCCAGTGCCTCACATGAACTAGGCAAGCGCTCTGCCACTGAGCTATAACCCCAGCCCAGTATCTTTATTTTATTGCTGAGAAATCACTCTGTCTACAATGTGCTGAGTATAGTGCAGGTGCTGGGCTCAAAATTTAGAGGCAGGAAGCATTAAGATTCCTTCCAGGGCTGGGGTTGTGGCTCAGTGGTAGATTGCTTGTCTAGCATGTGTGAGGCACTGGGTTCGATTCTTGGCACTGCCTTTAAATAAATAAAATAAAGATCCATTGACAACTAAAAAAAAAAAAGGATTCCTTCCAAAGCTTGCAACGGCCTCTCAGGGTATTGCAGAAAACTTGTAGCATGCTTCTATTCAAGCACGTCAAAGTGTTTAGACCTTAGTGCTTTAGTGTTCCTCATCTTCTTTCAGTTGTAGAGGGAACCGAATTAACCAGTCAGTAAAATAAATTAGCTTGCCTGTGGATAATCACAGTGTGTGTGTTTTAATAGACAGCTTCAATATGCCTAAAGAAAAGCAGAAGCCTGCAGACTTTTCTTTATGGAGAACAAGGACCAGGCAGTACTTGATGAAGTTTCTCTTAGCAAAGGGATATAGGATTGGGGGAATTGAGGATTTCCTAAACTTAAAAAGAAAAAAAAATTCTAAGAACCGAATGACTCACAAAATCATTTAAACTTCAAAGACCCGAGTTGGGCGCAGTGGCGCAAGCCTGTAATCCCAGCACTTTGGGAGGCTGAGACAGGAGAATCGCGAGTTCAAAGCCAGCCTCATCAGCAATGGCAAGGCGCTAAGCAACTCAGTGAGACCCTGTCTCTCCATAAAACACAAAATAGGGCTGGGGATGTGGCTCAGTGGTCGAGTGCCCCTGAGTTTAATCCATGGTACCAAAAAAGAAAAATTCAAAGACCCATCCATTAAGCTTTTTCAAAAAGGTTGTAGATTGAAGAAGGAAATAATAATGGGCTGTAATCCTAGGTTTTGTATGGATGTTGTTGAAGGAGCTGCTGAGGTACTGTCCCTGCCCATGCACGGCACGACCCCCCTTCCCATTCATGTGAATGCGTTGCTTGGACAAGATCCTGGGGTCAGGCAGTGATGAGGAAGATGAAGATGTGCCGTGGAACCAAGGAGAGAATACGTAATAATATTGGGGAGGGGTAAGACAGGGTCCTTTTGGAGGACATTTGAGATGGAGGAGTAATTGATCCTTACTATTATAGATTCCGTGTTTGTGAATTTGGGCTATTGCAAAAATTTCTTTGTAACTCCAAATTCGATACTCCTGGTGTTGGGCACATTTTGTCAGTCATGGACATGTGCAGTGAAGAAAAGTTTGAGTCATCTGAAGGGCGCATACCCAGCTGAGGTTGAACAGTGTCACACTCTGCTTTCGTGTTTGTCACACTGTAAACAAGTCTAAAAAATTTGTGGTCTATTTAGTGCCACGTATCCTACCCTTCTGTTGATGCCTTTGCTCTTTAAAATGCCCGCCGAGCATGGTATTTGAAGTGCTATGCAGTACTCTTAAGCACAAAAAGGCTGCAATGTGCCTACAGACAAAATTTGTGTGTTTTATGGGCCTCATTTAGGAATGAGTTACAGTGCTGTTGGTTGTGAGTTCAAAGTTAATAAACCAATACTATTATGTTAGATAAGGTGTCTTTAAACTAAAATACATAAGACAGGTTTATGTATTGATAAGTTGATGAAAATGTGACCAGAGGCTCCCGGGAACCTAACTCTTTCTCCCAGGAGCAGTAGTTCAGTATTTGCCAATTCAGTGTTTTCAGTGACTTTATAGAACATAACTATGAAGAATAATGAGAATAGACTGTAATAACTTGGATGGGTCAAAGAAATTGATTGGACAATTCAGCATTTCTCATCTCTTAAGCTTAGATCTTTGGAATTTTCTTAGGAGCAACATATTTTCAAAAGCACGCTGGCAAATCGTGGTCTTTTGAGGGGTACTAGTATTTGTGAAATAATTATTCTGCTTGTATGGGAAATTAGCAAGGTCAACATTCCATTTATTTAAACATCTTGCTAAACTAATGATTTCAGAATTGTGTTATTTGACTTCATAGATATTGTGTGCAAATTTGCTGCATTTCTTTTAAATATAATCATGCTAAAAGAATGGTTTGAATATCCCATAATACCACCTTTTTACTTTGGCTTTAAAAAGAAATGTTTGTTTTCATACTTTTAAAGAATATTCCTCATCCAGAGCCTGACTCCTGGGGCTGGAATTAGAACCAGGTATGCAGTTTATGAGATGGGGTCTCAAAACATCTAAAGAATGTTCCAGAAAGCATAGCTGGACAAACATCATGCTTAGAGGAGAACAGGATATAAAGTGGGGAATAGGTGGTAGTTGGGGAAACAGAGATGAAGAGTTCAGGGAATTCCAGATCTGGCTATGGAGTGGGACAGAGATGTAAGGCCAGAAAGGTGAAGGTGGGGCCAGCAAACAGCAAGAGCAGAGCGTGTGGAAGAAGGCCAGGGGAAGCTCACCAGGGTAGCCCACAGTTTTAGTGTTGGCGCACTCTTCTGGGTCCTGGGGCTTAAAAGTATCAGGACAGAGCTGGACTGTGCTAGATACGCTAATCATATTAACATTAGTACTTTATCATGCATCTGTTGTATATGAGATATCAAATACAGGTGATCCTTCCTGTGAACATCCGGAATCCAAAAAGCTGCAGAATTTGAAGCTTTTTGAGCATTGACATGATGCCGCAAGTGGAAAATCCCACACCTGACCTCATGTGAAAGGTTGCAGACAAAATGTTGGCAGACTGAAAATTCTGTATAAAATTATGTTCAGGCTTTGTGTATAAGATGTATATGAAACAAGTGAATTGTTGCTTAGACTTAAGTCCCATCCCCAAGATATCTCATAATATGTGAAAATATTCCCAAATCTGAGAAAATATAAAATCTAAGACATATCTCGTCCCAGCACCAGATAAGGGACACTCGGCCTGTACATATAGTATAGACCTTATTTGAAGATTCAGTAATCTGTGGAGGGAAAGACAAAGTTCACATACAAAATCTTACACAAGAAGAAAACACATTGATGATTATGTCTAAAGTTTGATGTGTAAATGCTAGGGGAAGAAGAATCCAAGTGGGGAGGATCTGTGATCTCATTTTGCTAAATGTGGAGCCAGCCCTACAAATGTTTTTCATATTTCCCCCACAAAAAGGTGGAGAATGGAAAGTTAAAACATCTTGGAAATTGATTTAAAAGTACTTATATAATTTAAGACTAAATATGTCCTTTGCTGATT